>VZTT01043330.1:71666-95219 GCA_013400855.1 Buphagus erythrorhynchus | reverse complement strand
TTTAGATAAATATAGATGTGAAATTGCAAGGAAGAAAGCACCTTTACAAAGTTCCTTTAAACACATTTTTGTTTTATAAATTTAATGTGTAAAAAATATCATATTTCTGTGCAAAAATTACCATATTTCTGTATAATAAATCTGACCCTTCATTCTATTTGCAGTCATGTCTGCTGGTAGCAAGGGAGAGAGCAGAGACTACTCTTTTCTTTTTCATAGCAATAAGGGCTAATAAATTCCAGGGGAACTGGATTTACACACCGGCAATGTAACAATAGAAATCAATGGAAGTAGAAGAAGAAAAGACCAGAATGAGCACACAAACTAAATGCTGACACCTAAATGAAGTGATAGAAAGCACAGTCACTTTTAGGAGCTGTCTTTCGGTTGGCATGTGCTAATACAATAAGGCAAGTGAAGAGACTGTAAACACCCTGCCCTGGAAGATAAGATATGATGTGACTGTGATGTCTTTTGTACCAGTGATGGTATCAGCACCAACTGGTTAGGAGAGAGGGGGTTGGGTCAGCCCTCCTGGTGGTTCTGCCACTTCTGACTTGAAAAATGATAATGTCCAAACATGATAAAAGCTTGAGAAAGACTTTGATACAGACTCTCACCAGTCATCTATCCAATGTTTTCAGAATGTGCTTAAAATCAAAGTTTTGGTATCCTAAAGTGAAATTAGTATCTTGAAGTGAAATTAGCATTTTGAATGAGCTGAGGGGCCCAGCTTTGCATTGCACACAGGGAGCTTTGAAGCAGATTCCTTGGAAACTGTGAAATCAGGGATGACTTTGTTTTTTCCAGAGGCTGCCATTTCCAAACAGTGCAAGCAGTCTTCACCAGAGGATGCAGTCACGTTAACAGTAATTTTTGAAATGCAGCTCCTCTTTGGACTTGAGATGAACATGACAAATCAGCATAAATCTGCACTGGCTTTACAGGCTTCAGGCAAGGGCTTCTGAGGGGGATTTGTTATGCCAGAAAGATGCTAGCACTCCAGATTGGCCTCGGAGAGCTGGTTTGTTGAACACTTTGACCAGGGCATTTTCTGTGGGGAGATGGGGTTTTGAGGAGAGAAGGACCTGACAGGCTCGGCGAGCATCTCCTGCCCGGGGGAGGACACATGGACTTGGAGGTGTGGCACAGGGGGGCTCTCTGAGAGACCCCACACACACCTGCAGTGCACTGCTCCCTGACTGCCCTGGCTGCTGCAGTGCCTAGAAGATGGAAAAAGAACCCATTTTTGTTCTTGTATTGTTCACATGAATTAACAGCAAAGGGTTCTGAAACAATACCAGACTGGTGATGAGCTGAGCCATGTATGCTGCAGGGTGAGTGCAGGGGAGGAGGGGTTGTGCTTGCAGGCACTGCAAGAGACTTTAAGTCAAGTTCAGCAGAATTAGCCTATGTGTTGCTTATTTTAAAGATCACAGCATCATTGCTTTCATTTGCATTATCAATGCAAAGAAGTGGCTTTATCTTGCAGTGATATAGTCCTGTGTACCTAGTCATGTGGAAAACATTTTCTGAGAATAATGCCATGGCCATGGGCCTTGTCTGCAGTAAGTCTCACATGGGGGCATGAACAAGAGGGCTTTAGGCAGGTCACTCATTTTCCCTTCAAGGCCATCAGCTTTCTATTTTCCTTCTAAATTTTCTGCTGTTTTTAAAATTATAAAGCTGCAGAACAGCTACCTCCATTTAAATACATTTTTCAAGAAAGATACATTTTGTTCTTGATATGCAACATCTTGAATTAAACTGTACTTCATCTACTTGAACAATACACACCTTCTCTTTAAGTAGTCAAAAAACTACTTGGTAGTGGGACAATCTACTTTTATTTTCTCTCAAATGTCCCAGCCAAGCTCTTAGAACAACTGCAGATGTTACTCCCCAGCCATCTCAGCCCCGCAGCTAGGTCATCTCTGGTCCTTCTCCACACCTTCACTGGAGCTAGTGGGCCTGCAGGGGTTTGGACGTGCTTTGAATGGCTTTGCCTTCCTGTCCAAATCTTCTGCCTGGTAAAGCCCAGTCTCACTGATGTTGGTAAGCCTCATGCTGGTTTCAGTACAGGTCTTTAAGATGCTGAACATGGCTCTAGTGGAACTGTTATCTAAGTTTTATGACTTCATCTGTTTCCCCTCTGTACACGCTTTTGCCTGTATCAAATATTTAATTTTATCTCTGGATTTTTTATCATTTATCTTTGAATATACATTATATATATATATATGAATATACATATGTGTGTATTTGGATGTATATAGCATACAGAGTCATGAATAAGTTTACATAATTTGTTTTTGATGGGGAAAAATACAAAAGGAAGAAGTTTTTACACTGAAAAGTTGGAAATTACAAAGAAAATTAATACAACCTCCCATCCACACACATCTGTGTTTTGAAGATGCTCTTATCTTTAGGAGGTTTTGCACGGCTCTGTCAGCTTTCAACATTTCTTATTTTAACATTTTGAAATTGAGTGTGAATATTTATTTGGAACAAATAATTATGAACTACCATTCTACAGGATTGGTAAGGAAACTTATTCTTTGCAATACTTCTCTTAGTGTGGCCAATTTTTTTAATGCGCCAGCATCATCAATAATTTCAATATAATTTTTTTAAATATGTTTGTTAATACAAATACATAAAGGGGCCAGCCAGTAGAGGGGGCACAGAAGCCAAAACGCTGTTTTAGTGGTGCATCAGAGATGGGCATTTTCCCCTACATGTGTTTGTGTGTGTTTGTGTGTGTTGTGCATGTGCGCACATGCAGAGGGTAGAAGAGAAACATTTTCATATTCCTTAATTCACCTTTACTAATTTACCCTCGGTGAAAATGTGTTCTGTCTTAATTACAAATGCTCTTAAGGATTGTGTTTCATTAAATATGTTGAAAGAAAGTGCATTTGCAGAGGATGTAGAGCATTTGCCATCTGATGGTTTGCATCACATATATAATTTTTCAATAACAGAGATAGAAATTGTCTGTGTGTGCCTTCTGACCAGAAGAACAGAGGGCATAGAAGGATTCTAAATATTTGGGGTGCCTGACTGGCAGAACACTATGTTTTTGTGAGTTGAAATTTAGGGAACAGGCAGCTCCATATCTGCACTGCTTGTGCTGGGTGTGTGGGGTCCCAGGAGCAGCCAGGGCGACAGGCAGAGGCAGACCCAGCGATGCCCAGCTGCTGCAGCTGGATGGGACACGGACGCCTGCTGGAGAGCAGAGAACAAAAGTAAAGCAGATGCCCAGGAGCCATACATACAGGGAGGTCAGGAAGGGACAGATAAAGGATTTTTCTGCTTAAAAGGGAGAGAGAAAGACACTTGGAGGACAAACAGGAACACCAACCACAGAGAGGAAATCCATGCAAGCACTGAGTCAGTCAGACACACTGCTCCACAGCAAACTGATGGCAGGAGGATCAAAGTGGTGAAGATCGAAGAAACTTCTAATGTAACACTTCCTTGAGAGGGAAAGCCAAGGAATACAGGGGAAAAAGGGGGAACTTAATATTCTTACACAAATAACAGTTTATTGTGTACCTTGGGAACGTGGTGTGCATGAGGAACAACCACAGATGGTGCTCACTAAAGCCTACTTAGTGAGGTAGACACGCCGGCCCATCGGAAGTCCTCCGGTAATCTCACAGGAGAATTAAGCTCTGAACAGCAAACTTTGGGTCTACATAAGGCATCCAACTGCCTTAAAAGACCAGAATGTTTCCGTCCCTGTTTTGATTTTGGCCCATCTCCATCTTTTCTTCCTGCCAAATTCCCATTTACTTCAATAGATGTTTTGCCTGAGTGAGTCATGAGGTAAGGGCTGGACCTGGGACCACAAAACACCGTAATATACAAGTCTGCGAGGGACGTATTATTTTGTGATGTTTTTAGGAATTTTAATGGTGGCCTTAAGAGGAAATTTACAGTGTGTAGCATGTGACAGTGACACTAGCTTTAAATATTCATGACAGCAGATGATAGTTTCTGGTATGACATTTTCATGTGTCTTTTTTGATAGGCAACTCGTTCAGCACTTTGCAAATGTAAAGATTTTAATCTCTGGAGTACACTACAAACTGGATTTGCCACTAATATGAATTTACTATAAACATAATCCATTACAGCAAAACAAAGGTGTATGGCTGAGAGGGGTAATAATGCCTCCCTCACCACTTCTGCTGTACTACCAGTGCCACAGATATGAGCATTTTTAATGATAGTCAGCTTGTTTTTAAATTCCTGGTTCCAGAAGTTATTTGAATATGAGACAATCCAAGCTTCTATTTCTTTTTAAAAGTAAGTAGTTAGCTCTCAGGCCTGTGAAAAATAAATTGGGAACACAATCCTGGCACAATCCTGAAAGTTTGAGAGCTAGTTGTTGAAGAGCAAATACTTTTTAAGAGCTTCCATATGACTTTTTGTATGACTTTTTCATGTGCCATGTTAGCAGTACTGCCACTGATTATTTCCAACAGCTCTCCGTGGATTTGTTCTGCTCCATCTCCTGCTCGGTGCATAGAGCCAACACCATGGTCACCAGCTGACAGTCTGTCCCTAGAGTCTTTATTGAAAGGTGTTGCACAAAGGTAAAGCAATATTCTAATTGCAGTTGTGTAAAGGAGAAAAGCAGTCAGCGGGGGGGGAGAAGGTGATCTGGAACAGGATAAACACCCCAACCCCAAAGTAAATATACTAATTATGCAACAGAGCCCCCAGTCCATGGAGACATAGGTTAAAATAGAAAATGGTGCAGATGTCTCCCTACACAAACTTCAGCAGACTCTTTCCACCCTATGAGGAAGGTCTACTCATTTCTGAGTGATTACATTAAGCATAATGAAGAAGCCTGATTTTTGACTGATACTTGACCTGATACCTCTCTTTTTCCTTAACATAATAAAAAAATGCTTATAATATAATAGTTTTGCAAAATTCCTCTGCTTCCTTCTATCAGTAATAACAACCAGGTATATTCCTAGTTCTCTAGACACTACATCTAGCATCTGCAAGATCAGTAGGAGAAACCATACTTGAGGGAGTTGCCACTCATTTTTTTCTTAGAAGTATTTAGTGCTTCATATATAAGGAGCTCATAGTCACAGGATAGATTTCTTCATTGAAATGTCATAATCCCAATTGGCTAAGCCAGGCTGTGGGGCAGGAGTGCTGTCAGTATCCCTCCCTGACAGTACACGTAGGTGTGCTGTGATGGACAGGTAGTGCTCTCTGACAGAAAGCCCTTGCTGGCCAGAAGAGTCTCTTCTGTCCTGACAGACTGTGATGCTGATGATTCCATCTCTCACTACATTACAGAAGGAATGTTGCAGGCAGGAAGCCAGCAGGAAACTCTAACATAGTGTATTGTCTAAACAGCTGAGTCTACCATGAATACATGTCCTCTGCTTCATAGTTCAGCCTCCTGTAGTGATTCCCTTCCACCCAGTTTTGCTATTCTAATGCACTGGGCCTCTCTGAAGGCAAGGTATAGCCTGTTGAGGAGGAGACAAAACTTTAAGAGCTGGCTGTGGCACACATTACCTGGGGAACAAAGGACTACCACAATGTTCACCACGCTGCTGTGTATGGCAAAGAACCTTTTTGATCTAGTTTTCCTGGAAAGAAACCAAAATAAAAATTGTCAGGGGAACAACAACTGAATATCCCAACATCAAGCCCTCCTCCTCATACTCACAACCGCCCCGAGGAGAGAAGGACAGGGTTACCAACACAGCTGTTAATTATGTAACACACATCAGAGCTGTGCTTGCACGGTGCAATAGTGGTAATAAACACACCAGGAGAATCGAAGGCAGAAGACAATTGCAGATGGTGTGCCCGCCCCTCTCTGCTCTCACTCCTCTGCTGTGCAGAGACAGGGGCCTGTCCCAGCCTTGCTAAATATCTGCAAGAATGGCAACTGTGCCGCTGGAGCCTTCCCTTTGGAGTTTGTTTAGCTGTGTAACCCCTCTTAGAAGGGCTCTCCCAGGTGGTTTCTCTTCCATTAAATACTTGTGCGTGGAAAAACCCAAGAGGTGTGATGTTCCTCCTGGGTTTAATTTCTCCTGCTGTTGCATTAACCGGCTAGGTAACTCGCAGAAAGTTTGTAAATAAACGAACACTAAAAGACAGTGTGACTTGCTCGGGCAAACAGAGCAGGATGGGGCGGCAACGCCTAGATCCCGCACGCTTCGCTTGCCCTTGCAGGGGCCGGCGGCACAGGTGAGCTCGCCCAGCCCTGCCCGGGGCAGCACCGGGGCGGGCACATGCCCCAGCCCGGCAGCCCCCGCCGCTCGGACACGGCTCGCGGGTACCGCCGGTCCCGGCCCAGCCCAGGGTATCCCCGGTACGGGCACAGCCCGGGGAACCGCGGGGCGGGGCGGGCTCTCCGGACCGCCGCCGCCGCCCCCGCCCCTGCTGGAGGGAGGGAGGGGCGGGCGGATGGATGGACGGACGGACGGACGGAGCGGGAGGGGAAAGCGTCGCTGTGGCTGCGAGGAGCGAAGTAGGGGCAGAAACTTGTCCGCTGGCAGCCGGAGACAAAGTGCTCAGGGCTGCTCCGCACCCGCGGACAGGTAAGGGGGTGCTGGGCGGGGGGCTGACAGCCCCGGCGGGCGCTGCCAAGGGTCCGTCTGCGGTGAGACCTTGTCCTCCGCTGCGCGTCCCTGCGGCCGGGAGCGGGCGGCCGGGGCCGGGGTCTGGGTCTGGGCTCAGCCGGGCTCCGCAGGCTCTCGCCGCCCCGTCCGGCCCAGTCCCCGGGCTGAGTCGTGTCCTGCCCGGCTCCGCGGGGCGCGGCCGCTCCGGGCGCCGGCGAACAAAGAGCCGCGGCCGCGCTCGGGTCCGCGCCCCTCGCAGCGCTGGGGCCGGGGCTGCTCCGCGGGGGCTCCTTCTCCGGGCGCGCTACCCGCGCCCGCCGCTATCCACGGGACAGCCGGGCTCCTCCGAGCCCCTGCAGGCAGTCCGGCAGCTGCCACATGCTTGCGCTGTGCCCAGCACTTCGGGGGGTGCTCACAGGGGAACCTCGGCCCCGCAGGGCCGCCCTGGGCTCCGCAGCTCCAGAAAACGCCCGTCAGGATGGTAGCAAAATGGAAATGTTTGCAGGCGCGGGTCTTGGTTTAAAGATGATCGCGGGGGGTGAGCTTTCAAAGCGAGCGATGAAAAGGGAAACAGCGGCGTGAACAATGACAACTTCAAAAGGTCGGGGTTTATGGAAATAGTTTTAAGCCTGATGCAGATCGTTTGGCGAGTTTTGTACCGAGTTCTAATAACGCGAAGTAAATTTCGCCTTTTCATATGTCGGCAGAGTTCTTGTCATTTCTCAAGAGAGCAATGTGTATGAATCTGAGGGTATCATGCTGGGTTTTGTACACGGCCAGAACTCCCACTGAAATTAATTTAACATTTTGTTTTAAGTTGCTAGTGGGATTAATGGTAATTTTCTTTAATCAGCTTTCAGTAAGGCTATACAGGAAAATCCTCCTGGAACCGTTGGAATCTTTGTATATGCAAAGAATGTGAAAGGAAACCAGTACTTTGTATGACCTTTTTTTATCTAACTAAACTTACAATAATGTGCTTCTATGTTTTTGGCATGAGTGAGACTTAGAATCCTGCAAATGGGTTTACTTCTGTGGCTGTTCCCTGTGGGAGGCAGCGGTTGTTCCTGGCCAGGCTTGCTCTCTGTAGTTGAGAAAAACAGACATCTTGCTCTGGGTGCTCTGCTGTGGACCTAGTGCACTCTCTCCTTTATGCCAGTTCATCCGACCCTGTGGAAAGCCAGTTCCAGGAGCCAATGTAGCAGAAACCTAATTCAGCCCAGAGGTTTTTGGGGGGATTTCTTTGCAAGCTCTGCCTTCCCAGAGGAGTGTCTGGGAGAGATGCTGACTGCCAGTGCTGTGGGGAGAGGGAAGGGAGACGGAGGCAAGAAGGGGGGACCACCCTTATTGTTCTTATTTCAGTATCAGGTAACTGTAGCAGGGCTGGAACTACAGAGCTGGGCTATGATTGCTCTTTGGGTGGTTTAAAGTGCTGCAACATGGGGTTGTGCTGGCAACCTCTGCCTAGCTCTGACTCTTCCCCATTCATAGCAGCATGAGCACTTAGGCTATCCTGTGGTGATCTGGATCTAGGCACTGAGCAAAAAACAGATGTAATTTTAATCTGGATCAATTCCATGATTTGGTTCATTGGGGGCTAAGAGAGGAGGAAAGAGGGAGTGGAGAAGGTAGGGCAGCTTTTTTTAAGCTGGCAAAACTTGATACTGCTGCCAAAACTGCTTGTGGAGCTGCAATGTAGGTGCTCCCAGGTGCCTTTCCCCCTCCGCGCCTCCCCCTGGGAGCTTGTCCCGTGACTCTGCATGTAGCCTTGGGAGCCTCCACTCTCTGTGTAAAAATAAGCCCTTGCTAATTAATCCATTAAGTGTAATGGAGTAGTTTGTAACAGAAGAATTAAGCAAGTGCCCAAGTGTTTGCATAATTGTTGTTTTGGACAACAATAAACACTACAGGTAGAATAGCACAACATGCTGAGTTTTATAAAAAGTGAGTTTGTAAGCACTTACTGGATTTTGCTGCTCTCTGCAGTGTCTGTCTAGCACTTAATGCACAGGGTGAGCCAGATGTTTTACAGTCAGTCATGACACTTGTATTAGTAAGTGATTATCACATGGGCTCGTGACAGGAATGGGTGCTAATCAGCCAGATGAAATAAGATGAGTGTGTTTCTCAATCCTGGGGCTGATGGGAAAGTAGAAACTGAATCTCAGTGCAAGACAGCAGAGTCTTTGCTGCAGCAGAAGATGGGGAATCTGTTCTTTATGTTCCTGGTTGCACCATCCCCATGCATTGCTTATGCTGGCTCTGCTGACTATGAGTTGGATCAGATCACGGATCAGGCTGAAAATTAGTACTCGCAATTGGGGAAAAAACCATCAGCATGCTGTCTGCTGTCCTGCTTCAACACTTGCAATAACATCATCTGAAGGCAGGAGGTGGCAGTTGATGGCCAGAGGTGGAGGATGCTGTGAGACCTCCCCTTTGCATAGCATCCCCTTTTAGCTGATGTTGAGTTGATGGTGCAATTGCTTCTTCCATTACTGCAGTCCCTTGAGGAGCTGGCAGAAAGCAGCATTCTTGTGGTGCTCAGGACCTGGGCATCCCTCACTGTCTCATGTTAGATTCCTACTGAAGGTATTCTGAGTGTCTGGAAGTAATGAATTGCTACAAGTATTAATTAGTTGTCAGTTTTTACTTGGAGAAGAGAGGCAGTCCACTATGGCCGTAGGATTGAAGTAGATGATCTTTAAGGTCTCTTCCAACCCAAACTATTCTATGATTCTGTGATATATTTGCCTCCAAGACTTGATGGTGTTGATTTGTGGGATTTGGATATTCTTCCTCTTGGGTCACAGTACAGCTCATCAAGGAGCTGACCAAGACTTGGTTGAAAGACAGGTTTTTGAAAAGACAGCAGATGTGCTTCCAAAACCTGCATTTGTTAGCCAGATCTGATCTCTTCCATGCTCAGCTAATGATGTTACATCGATCACTGCTGAAGGGTTCACTGAATTGCCTTCAGTAGGAAGTCTGCAAAGGTCATGTGGGTGCCCTGCCCACTGACTGCACAGGTGAGCTCCACGTGCTGTCTATTCACATTTGAACTGACAATTTTACTCTGACCTTGCCTTTGATAGTGCCTGGGCATATTGATAAGGATCCTTCATGCTGCTGTGGAACACCCTTATGTTTTAATAGGGTTGCCTTACCACTTAGAGCCAAAGGTGAGATTTTGATGGTGACAAAGTGAAGTCATTGCTTCTGAAAATTCAAGAACAGTAATAGTATAATGATAGTGGATGTGAAAAGTTTCAGCAGTTTCTGTATATACTCTTAAATTCTCTGTGGGATTTTTTTCCCTTTCTGCAAAGCAACTTGCAGTGACACAAAGTAATGCACTGGAAAAGTTTGGACAAATAGTACCAATGAGATTATATAATACAATAGTGAAGGAATTTATTATGGAGCCTGTTCTTGATTCAAAGAAGAAAGATTTTCCCTGGTGGATTGTGGATAGTTTATAACTTCCTCTCCCATCCCAAAAATGTATGTGTCATATTGTGCAACCAGAGAAATATATGCTTGCTTCTCTTCAGCAAATAGTTTGTGAGGACTTTAATAGCAGTTTCGAGGCTTGTAGTTCATTGCTTGGGATAGCATAGCTGAAAATAAGGTTTACTGTTGATAGAAATTAAAATATGAGCACTTTTCTGGCTTTGTTTCTCTTTTTTTCTGGACCATGTTAAATGCTGGGGTGTCTAAATTTAGAAGTGTTTCTAATGTAATAGATGTTGAGACAACAATTTCCTAGGTGATTTCACTGCGTTCTTTCTCTCTTTAGAATTGTGTATTTTTTCTTTATTTTTAACCAAATTATTTGAAAAAGAGTTATCAAGTAGGAGTAATAAATAGGTTGTGCATGTTTTTTTTAATCACATTTGGCCTTATATCAAGTATACTGTGATACCCCATGTGCAAAGCAAATAGCTGTTGTTGAGAAGCCTTGAAAGTTTTGATCAAGGGGGAAGATGACAGCAAAGGAAGCAAGTTTGCTTTGCTTTATATGTAATCCTTATCACTTAATTTTTAACTTTTCGTTTCTTTCTTGGTTTGTTTAGTTTGGTTTTTCTTTCTTCTTTAGCATAGTGTTTCTTATTCCTAGCACGTGTGTGCTTATATCCCAAACATCACAGAAGTGTGTTTCTCCACAAGCATTAGTGACATCATTCCAAGGAGTGAAGGGTGAGGAAAGCACCCGCAGCACGGGTGAGTAAATTGTCTTTTCTGCTGTGAGCACTTGGTGCCCTGCTGTGAGGATGGAGACTGTGCCTGGGCACAAGCACTCCGGCTCACCCATGAGCTTCCTTTCCCTGAGGAAGAGGGTCAGGGCACTCTGGGGTAATGCAGTCACCCGCCGCTCATGTGTCCGTAGTCCGTCCAGCTCGGTGGTGACAAAGGAGCCAGCGCTGTGACATGCCAGCTTGCCAATGGCTCGGAGAGAGGCTCGATTTTGGACATGCCAGGAGGCCCCCTGGGCTGCCTTGGTGCCTGGTTGTGCTGTGTCATTTGCTAATGTGGTTTCTTTCTTGCTGGCCTGCATCTTAATGGAGTTCTTCAACCAGGCTAACTGATTGTAATAACTTTTGCCTGTCTAGACAGGGCCTTACTGTGTCTGATTAGATCCCAGCCTTGTGGCGTGCATCACTGCCCGTTTCTTATAAATGTGATGAAAAAAAAAAAGGTGCACGTTAATAGTGCTTAGTCTGTTTTTTTGCTCTGCAGTGTTGGTATAAAATATTTATAGATGTTTACTTTTTGCCTGGAGGAAAAAAGTTTTAGTCAAATGTCTCTAGGATGCAATTTAGAAGGGAACCTCTTATCTCCAGTAAGGAAAGAGCAGGCAAATGTTCTCTTTGAGGATATTAATTGGGGTTCCACTGAAGTCAGTTGCGGAAATTTATTGCTCACTGAAGTCAGCAACTTTCTCATATAGGTAAAAAAAAGAATTTCTCTGGATCATTAATACAAATCAAAAGCAGGAAAACTGGTCTTCCTGCCTGGTTTTAGTTCCTTACTGCTTTTTGGAAGTGTAGTAAGTTAAATTCAAATTTGGTACTCTCAATATTTAAGCACTCAAGAGGAAAGGTTGTAAAAGTGTTTTCTATTGTAATTTAAAAGAATTTTTTTTTTTTAATTTGCTATAACAATTTTAGACAACCCAGTAATTACAAAGTATAGGGTTTGAGATAAATTTGGGTTGGTAGTAGTCTGTCTTGTCTTTTTCTTCCATGCCTTCCCCAGAAAAAGAATGATTCAGATTTTAAAGTCTCTTAATTAAAAAAGAAAAACTGCCTTGGCAGAAGAAATGAACTTCTGGTTTTGATTCAAAAGGTAAATCTGAAGATAGTACAAATGTGCACACTTTTCAGTCACTCTTATTAGTATTTTAAACTCAATTTCATGGTAACAACTGCTTCTGTTTTCCTTGTACTGTTAGAATGGATTTAGACAGAGTGAAGAAGGGAAACTTGACAAAAGAAGTTAGCAGACCATTCTGGTGTCTCACGGGAGTGGGAAGTAAGACTACATTTTTTTGGAGCTGGGACGAGCAGTCGCAGCTTGGTTTGTGTGCTGTGCCTGCCCAGAGGAAATTCCTACTTTATAGTGAGAGAGTGGCCAAGGACTAGAGCATATTATTCTAATTAAATCATTTAAATTCCATTGCTGTCATTCGAAAGTGTCTGTGCATCTTCTGAGTTAGAAATAGCTTCTGCAGGGATACTGTGAACAGTTTGTGTACTTATATGACAAAATGTCATCTTCAGTTGATGCTGTAAAGTTTAAATTGCTGATTTATATTGATATTAGTCACTTGAAAATGCTCTTAAAAAACCTACATCTCTTCAGAGGTAGAAGGCATGTTTATATGTGTTAACCATATACTGAATTTGTTTCATTTGTGAAGCACCGCAATGTTATTAAAATAGCTTTTAGAAGGAAACATTTAATGCAGCCCTATAAAAATAGGACAATCGCCTTTCTTTCTAGTTCAAGAAACTAGACTACTGCAGAAAGACTGATGTTGGTGTAGCAATGCTGCCACTGCAGAGTGTTCCTTTAGGTCAGATAGTACAAATTTGATCTTGACTGTCCATAGATGTGATCTGCCCATAGATACAGAGAAATCACACTTAAACATGGTAGTGGCAGCAATAATGAGTGGGATTTTTTGTGATTTGTAATAGAATTCTGTCACCATTTTAGTGTGAGATACTTGGCAGAATTAACTCTCTATAATTAACTTGTGTGATCATTGTATATATGACAGCGGAAAAAAGAGAAACTTGAACCACTAAGATACTTTTGTTTGGAATACAAAGCTTGTTAAGCAATTATCAACTTTCAGGCTTTACCAACTAACTGCAAGGCATTTTGTTTGAAAAAAGAAACTGTTAAAATAATTTACCTTTTTTTTTCTGTGGTTTTAAACCAACAGGAATGTTTTATTTGAACTAAAATACTTTGTGTATATATCACTGTATCAGATCTCCAGGGGAAAATATTTGCTTAAAGATGTTCAAGTTTTCAGATGAGTAACTGTCTAAAGCCAGAAACTGATGGTGGAAGAGTTATGGGGCTGGGATTTTTGAGATTAATTTTCACTGACAAATAGTGATTATGGTGTAGCTATTTACCTAATAGTAACTGTGGTCCCCATTTGGCGTGCTGTACCTATAAAATGCTTCCTGTATGGAAAAAAGTTAAATGGTGCTAAGTGCTATTGCGTTCTTTCATTATCACAAAGCACAAATAGCACCTGAAAAACTAACTCATCATAAATAATTGAAAAGGTTTTTTAACAATAATATAATTACTCATGCTGATGTTTTTGTGACCTCATGATCATGGTCTTGTTATGAATCTTTGTCCCTTCCCTTTTTGTTTTTTATTTAGTGATAGCGTTGGTTTGGTTACTGAAGGTAAAAAAGCTTTGCCTTAACTAAGTGGATGGGACTCACGTAGTTTCAAATTAGGGGACAATTTTTAAGTTGTATCACAATCTAATAGTGAACAAGAGTAAAGGGAATATCTGTGCAACACTCACAATACTCTCCCACCAAGCGATAAGGTTTTTCTGTTTATAAAATGCCAGTAATGCATTAGACTTGGACAAAAGGAGATGCTGCTAGTAGGCAGCTTAATCTAGAAATATTCCCTCAGGGTAGTATAGATTGCAATGGGTAGTAGGGATTGAAGAGGGCTTTAGTGTGTCATACCATGGCTGTGATTTTTATTTTTTGTAATTACTCTGTGGGCTTCTGGTTTTCTCTGCATTTGTGACTTGTCTCAAGCCTGGTCAAGGTCAGCACAAGTAAGATTATTGGGATTTGTCCTATGACTGGCAAAGTGATAAAACTATTGTTTTTAAATTTGCAATTGAGTTGACATTTCAGGGACATAAAATAATGTGAGCTTTGATTCTTGACAATTGCTATGTAGGCTACTGATATGTGTTGACACTCCCTTCTTGTAGTGCAGATTTTTTGTAGTTGGCATATTATTGCTGAGAGTTCTCAAATTCCTCGCAGTAGTCCTGTCCTCCCATTGCTCTTGTTATGAACAGCCAGTTCCTAGGCTGGCAGCAGGGAGGGAAATTGTGGGGTTACCTGTGGGGCAGGTAACTGTTTCATCAGCCACTTGCAAGTGTGCAGCAGATATTGGCAAGGCTTTATTAGCAGCTGCAATTGCACCTCTGGGAAGTATCTGCATGCACAGAGGAGTCTTGCAGTCTGCTCAGAGTAGCCTTGATTATTTTACTGGGTATTGCAGACACTTGAACCCCAGTAAAAATATTGTCCATCTGATTATTTCTCCAGAATCAATCCCTTAATAGCCACTGCGTATATTTAAATGCTGTGTGTCTTCCTGAGGAGCAGATCAGATGAGGTTTGAATTCAGATGATGAAATCTGTGTGTTTTTTTCTCTTTTTTTCCTCTGGTCCAAACAGAAGTAGGAAAAGGAGAGCTGTGCTGCTTCTTCCATTATTGAGAGACAGACTTCACCAAAGCACCTGTCTGAAATAGTTGGTCCATACTGATTGTTTTTAAAATTCTGATCTGGGGACATAATTTCATCAGTGCTAAAGACTTTAACCTGTTTAATTACCCTTTATTATTATGAACAAAATGATATTGCTTTTGTTGCCTGACATGATCCTAAAACAGCAATGAAGTGCTGAGAGGAATATAGAACCAAATAGGAAACTTGGAATCAGTGCTCGTATACTGCTTCATTTGCTGAGGCATGGAGCTCGGGTATCACTTATTTGCAGTGCTTGTTTTGTCAGTAATGGCAGAGGGGCTTTCTGCCTTTCTAAGCTGCTGAAGTCTGTTTCATTTTGTAAGTTAGTAGAAGGCCCTGAGAAGAAAGATACCAGATGTATATATTGTTGTTTAATCTTCCTATGGAGATATACCACAATATTATCATCAGTGCTACCTAATGAAGGGAGAGAAAAATTTGAGTGTTATAGTACTGTAATTGATGCCCAACAATTAATTACAGCATCCTTGAAGTAATTTTTTCCGAAGTGTTTTGCTTTTTCATAGTGCTTCCAAAACTGGGTCTTTGAGAAATGTTTTCTTTCTCCTTTTTTCTCTGCTGGGAGATACCTTTTAGACATCATCTTTCTGCCCTCTATTTCTTTTGGATCCTGACAGCTTCTACATTTGGTCATGGAAAAGACATTTCCCATAGTAGAGAACTACATTAGAAAAACACATCACTGAACAGTTGCGGTTCTCTTGTTTGACAGTTTATGGAGCAAATGCTGGCTATGCACCATTTAGCATTCTCCAAGACAAAGTACCCACACAGTGCTGCCAATTTCATTAGAGAGCTATACCAGCTACTTTTAAAATTTGGTCCTGTTTACATAGGAATTTCAGTTTTACTACCATACCCATCAAAAGGTTATTGTCTGCACACAGAGTCACTGTTTTTAGCAAATCTGCCTATAAATCTAAGTAACCAGTAATTAAATGGAAGTCTGAATACCAGGCAAGGAATAAAACTAAGGGTCTCCCTGTGGATTATGAAGTTATGATTAGCATGGGCAGGTTTTAAGTACCAATCAGCCAAAAAAATATATTATAATTCATCATTAGGACTTACCTTTCCAAAACCCAAAATTTAAATTTCAACAAAAGGCCAGAGGCTACTCAAGGAAGAAAATGGTCACCATGAAGTGATGATTTCTTTTTCCTCTCAAAGAAAGGTAGCTGGAATTGGTACTGCTTTTCTAGTTCATTATACAAATGGGAATAAAAGCTGGGTGCCTGGGGGTGGTGTTGAGAAAAGTTCGTCCAATAGCTTTGTTGTTTTCTCAGCTACACACTGGTCTTCCACGTCTGTCTGCTCTCTCCCTTTGCTCCCATTTCCATGGCCCGAGATCCACAACAGGACCTCAGCAGGTTAAGCAGGGTCCAGAGTTCACATACTAGACACATGAATTATATGTCCACAGTGTATCAATCTCTGCCAGAATCTGTCTACAGCCAAGACATAATGTATAGCAACACTTTTTTAATGAGGAACATGCATCTGTTACACGTTTAGCAGGGGATATTTCTGGAGCAGTGTTAAGAAAATATGCTTTGGTTTTACAACCCCATACCCCTCTGTCTGTAGAGATGTCATTTTTGAGTCAAAGACCAGACATAAGGGCTTTCAAAGGCTGTGTGTCTTAAAGCTGGATAGAAGCCTGGCAGCTCTACCCACTGTAAACAACGTGTAAGTCTCATCATTCCCTTTTCTGCTCCCCCACCCAACCCAGTAAGATGTGCTCTTTGGAGGGTTGAGGAAGCATTCCAAAGAAACACTTGAATAAAAATGCTGTTTTGTTTAAGAAGCCTGGTGCAAATGTGTAAATTCCTAATTTTCAACAGAAAAAGCTGTTGTAAAACAGTGTAATTCAAAGCAAAAGCCAAGTGTATTGGTTTAGTTAGATTCTCATTGCAGTACTTTTTATCCCCTTCAGGTGAAAAATGTTATGTCCATGTCAAAATATTGACACTTGAGTCAAAAAGTGGCCCAAAATGTTTTTGGTTGGATGGATTATGCCGATAAATGGGTATGAATGGCCCCAAGATTGAAGTCAAGGCTTGAAGACAAAGCTGGGAGTGTGGTGGTATTTCCCTCTCCACGCTGTGGTGAAGGCAGCCAGGAATGAGCTCTGCCTGTGGTTTGTGCCAGCAAGAAGCACTCTGAGCATTGCCAGCTGTGCCGAGCCCGAGGTAATGGCACAGAGATGTCCCTGCGGCTCAGCAGAGTTTATTAGCTTGGCCCAGAGCCATGCTAAGTGTTCAAAAGACTTTTGCTTATCTCCAAGTGTGGGCAGGGATTTCTTATGTCTGTTCACAACAAGTTTGAACCTGCTGGTGTTATAACTTATAGATATATCCCGTGGATCTGTGTCTTTGATGAAAGGAAACTGGCATGGTTTAGTATCTTGCCTCTCTTTGACTGCCTTTGAGATTGTTAATGATTTTTTTTTTTTTAACTTTGCAAAACTTGCCTCACTATATAGAAAAATTAAAAGAGGAGGAAGCAATTACAGAATCATTAAGGTTGGAGCAGACCTCCAAGATTGAGTCCAACCTTTGACTGAACATCACCTTGTCAAGACCGTAGCACTCAGTGCCTGGTCCAGTCATTTCTTAAACACCTCTGGAAATGGTGACTCCACCGCCTCCCTAGGCAGCCCATTGCAATGCTCAACCTCCCTCTCAGTGAAAAAATTCTTGCTTTTGTCCAATTTAAATCTCTTCTGGTGCAGCTAAAGGTTATGTCCTCTTGTCTGTTGCTGTTTCCTCAGGAGAAGAAGCCAAATGTCACCTGGCTACAAGCCTCCTTTCAGGCAGTTGTAGAGAGCAATAAAGTCTTCCCTGGGCCTCCTTTTCTCCAGACTAAGCACTCCCAGCTCCCTCAAGTGCTCCTTGTACGATTTGTGTTTCAGACCCTTCACCACATCCATTGCCCTTCTCTGGGAACAGTCTAGCACCTCAATGTTCTTCTTGAATTGGGAAAACTGAGCACAGGATTTGAGGTGTGACCTCACCAGTGCTGAGTACAGGGGGACAATCACTGCCCTAGTCCTGCTGGCCACACTATTTCTGATCAAAGCCAGGATGCCATTGGCCTTCCTGGCTAGCTGGGTACACACTGGCTCATGGTCAGCTGGCTGTCGACCAGCACCCCCACGTTCTTTTCTGCTGGGCCACTTTCCAGCTAGTTCCCAAGATGATGGCCAGCTAAGTCAAAAGTACCAAAAAAACTTCCCTGCACTGTTTCACCTTCTTCATCAAGCCTTCTTTTTTGAGCCCTGTTCTTGTAGGTAGTCTTCAGTATAAAGCTTATCGGAAGCAGCGTTTCCATCTGGAAAGGTTAGCAGAGGAGGAAAGTTTGAAATTATGAAATCACTCCCTTCCCCTTGTGTAATGAAGGGCTTCATTATTTCCCCTGCTACCTTGGTCTGGCTTGGAAAGAGCATTATGGAGAAAGGTAGATACAATGGAGTAAGCAATTTTTCTGGTGTTCATGTCTAGCCATTTTGTGCTTCAGGCCCTGTCTGCTTCAGCTGTGCTTGGACAGCATGATGTAGGTTCCTGTTGGAACAGTTGCCAGATGAGCTGGAGAGGAAGAGATACCAAGATCTCCTTAGCTGTACGGTGGAAAGTTGCACTGAGGGAATGGTAACTTAGAGCAAGTTATAGACAGAGGTGTCATCCTCATCAGGAGTACTAGTCAAAGACACTTGAAGCCAAGAATTAAATGATGCAGAATTCATGTGTACTCAGGATTTCCATGGCTCTGTCAGTTAAACAGCTGCAGAGAAGAACCCTAAGAGTGATGGCACTGAAGGTTTTCCCATGAGGCATTCTACTTGGATGACTTGCATGACTTGCATAAAGCAGCCATCTCCATGGTAGCATGAAGAAAGTTTTGCTTGACATAGTTACCTAGGTCCTTAGTGTGACAGTGTGTCTCTGGTTAGGCAGTAGAAGGCATAGTGCTGTACATGGAGAATAGGAGGGAAGTTGTGTTCCTGTCCGTAAGAGATGTTGAAACTGAATCTCCCTTTTACCCTTGTTCACAGTTTGTGTACGACTTCTAGAGGTCACTTTTTTGTGTATCCCCCCATGGTATCTCAGCTCCCAGCTCTGTGGCTACGCTCAGTTTGCATCTGAGTAGTGGGAAACTCTTGGTTCCACAATACGCATTAGAAAAAGTTAGAATACATCACTTCAGACTGACAAAGGTTTGTTTTGAAATGGGGGGGACCTTCTCACCCAAACCTCCAAAACATGTTATTTAAATTTGTTTTCAGAAGATGAACAAGAGAGCAGTGATTAACTGCAGTTCCTGCTGTCTTCCTGTCTAGCCCATGCAGCAAGAGGAGTAGGATGAGATGTGTGGAGAGCTTGTGTCAACAGTGCTAGTCACTGCCTTGTGGTCTTGGGGAGTAGAAAGAAACTTGGGCTAAAAACTGAGCATTTATGTCAGCTGCTGGTGTGCCCATGTGAGGAATGGGCTTTTCTCTAGCAACAAAAAAAAAGTCAAAGTGCATGCAGGATGCTGTTTCAGAATACCTTACAGTATTTTGCTCTACTTAATATTTTAAGGCTTTTACACTTTGGCCTGTGTTAGCATAAAAATAAGTACAGGACTATCAGACTTTCCCCACAGGACAAAAATTCCATTTTCCAACCACCTCTAATTATTTCCATTCTGCTGTCTGGAAAGGATCTGGAGACAATTTAGGAAGCCAATTTAAAATTGACTTGGGAAAAAATCATTTACCCTCCTGAGCCTCCTTAGATGTGCAGCCAGTGGCATGTGATCAATAGGAAATCTCATGCTCAATGATTTTGATGCTCACAGAAGGACCTTGAGACCATGAAATTCAGCCTGAGAACTGCTTATCTGTATGTGTGATTTTTGTAGTGATGGACCGAACATCTCACTTGTTGAAGAGCTTTATGTGGTGGGGGAAGTGATAAAGAGCCATTAAAAATAGGCAGAGGGTGGCTGTGCTTTTGGAAATGCCTTGTCATGGGGTGCTTGGTCAGCAATTCCCTGCTTTCTTCCTATGGGAGCTTGGGTGACGTTGCAGTTTCTGAGCCCAGCAGTGATATCTCCAGCCTGCAGTTCTGAGGGTGCCTGTGGGAAGCATCTGTAGCTGCAACAACAGAGGGAGGGAGGGAGGCACCAGGAAAAATGCGTGTGCACATCTGGTACCAAAGTACTGCTCCTTCCAGGGCTTTGTGTGATCCTTGCTCTATGGGTACATGCAGATTTTTCTTCAGCTTTTCTTGCATACCAGGTCTACATACATCATCCTGAATGTCTCTTTAATCCTATTAGGCCTGTGTTCAGCTGGGGTTTGGATTTGTCACTAATGAGTGCTTGAGGTTAATAATTTTCAATTACACTTTTCTAGCTCTCAATTAAAAATGTGGTTGACATTTTATATGGAGAAGGTAAAAAACTCTTATTTTTCATTTAGACTGGCTGCAAATTATAAAATCAGGACTCATGGGTGTACAAAATGAACATTCTTGAGAAATATTGTAAAAAGTGTTCTTCATAGTTAACATTTAGCATTTTATTTTAAGATTTTTTAATGTGCTTTATGCTATGCTGGCAAATTGAAAAAATATTGGATCCTTATATGGAGAACCAGCAATTTCCCACAGCCCTGCTTTTACAGTGCTGAATGCATTTCATTTTGTGTGTGATTTTCCCCATTTGCCAACTGACTACATCATTCAGTTTTTTTGGCATATTCTTTCTGTCTTATGACCATCAGCAGATATTTTGAGTAGCATATTATAAAGCCACAGATCCCTTTTGCTGCCTTGTATTTTGCCTGTTGCCACTGGGAATGGAAAAGATTTCATTAATTTTGTGGTGTCAGATGAGGGTTCAGTAGGGTCTCTGTGCCTGACCCCAGCACCCGGTGCTGGTTTCCCTCCCTGTTGGCAATGGAGGGAGGTGCCTGATGGTCTCCAGTGTGTTCTTTAAAAGCAGCACAAGGTTGTTCTGGAGAGGTATGAGGAAAACGATTGATACTTGTAAACGGTTCAAGATGCTCTGCAAATCCTTCAGGATGATCTAAGTGTCAAAGAGATGGAGCTGAATTCGAGGCGTGCTGCTGAAGTGGAGAATAACTGGAGCAAGGAGAAGATGGGGCCAGGCAGAGATCTGGCAGTAGTGATGGCAGAGACATGGAATATTCTTGCACAGCAAACTAGTGTTTTATGGGAACACAGACTGACCACCAGAAATTGAATTACAGAAGTCGAGGAGGGTGTAACAGTACTGGGTGCTGCAGTTGTTGTAGGGCTCCATGAGGGTTTTTGCCTTCAGGTCTGGGCATTGCAGCAGTAGGAGGGAATATAGTGTATATAAATTATCAGGCACTTCACAGCAGTCTAAAAATCTGTAGTGTTTAGGACATGTTACAGTCAGACCTCATAAAGAGTAGAACATTTCTTTGGGAGGGGATGGGTGCCCTGTCCCTGGAGTTTAAATTTAGGCTAGGCAGGAGATGAGAATATGCATTGCTGGGAGGCAACTCTTCACTGGCAGGATCAGAATTTGCTTCAGTGTCTGACCATCAGCAATGTTGTTATTGTGAAATGTTTCCTGGAATGATTCATGGGGGGGCTGGTACTATGAATCAATTTAGTTTTTGTTGGTATAGTTCTAAGGGTGAAAATACCTGTGATGAATTGTGACTGTCAAATCTCTGAGCCAGCATTTTTATTAGAGAAAGTGTCCTGCAAGATGTCCACGTGCACAAGTATCTGTAGGAGAGGGTGTCACCCAAGGCTGATACTGATAGATCATTCACTAACCCCTGTATTGTAAATGACTGTGTATTCAGAGCTAAGAACGGGTGAAAAGGGTGGGTTTTTATTGCTGCTTTTCAAGTTTGACTTTAGTCAATTATGTTTGTTCTCTTGCACTTTATGAACATTAGGCCCCAGACATAAAGGAGGGGATATATTCCATTCGCTGAATTCAGACTTATTCTTAATCAGTGGCTACTTCTTACTTGCATAAAACTGGTGTAGAAATTAAGACTTCCAGCTTGCCAGCTGTGAAGAGTAACAAATGGGGCTAAGTCATCAAAAAAAGTGTCCAGATTATTTAAAATACTTACATTTACTACTGCTTTTTCCCCTCCACAAAACCATAATGCAAGATTTTTCCAGTGTCTCAGCTGTGCTTGACCAATAACCCTATTTAAACGTTTTGTTTCTTTTATAACAATTTACTTCAGTTTGGAACAGTGCTTTATTTTCTCTGGCCCATATGCTGACTTTTTTTTTTTTTTTTTTTCATTTCTTGCAGTATTTTGTATTTCAGTGGGATTTGTGTGTTATAGGGAGGACACTCTCCCAAATAAAACTTGTTTGGTAAATATTTCAAGCAGCTATGCGGCATTAACTGGTTTTGGATCTCAGGATGAGAACCTGACATTAACTTTTTGTTCACTTGTATTCTCTACATCCTCTTGAGATAGGAAATTCTTACTGTGCAGCTATCTTTCTCAGACAAAGACCTTTTCATGGGGAACTTTTATGTTTTGCTATTGGCTTTTTGCTTTCATCCATATGAATATCTTTGTAGAATTGTTGTAGTTGAGGTTGTTAGTAGAAACTGAATCTACAATACATTGATTACCATATTTCACTTAGTATTATGGTACAGAGATTATTCATAATTCTTCATTATTGGTTTTAATTTTTTCCATTCCTTATTGGCATTTTATAATAAGTGTGTATATATATATATAAAGTTTTGCAGAGAAAAGATAGGAATGATTAAATGGTATCTTCGAAATTTCATGGGAAGTTTATGGAGAAGCCATGTCTGTAAAGATACACTAAATTTCTCTCTACCGAATCTTATCCTGGTTCCTGCCGTGCTTTCTGAACTGGTTGTGGATCAGGAGCTATAATCTTTGAAGCTTTAAGCCCTAAGTCCTGAAAAGCTCCAGGTTTGTGGTTTAGCCATGTGAGGTCTTTGCTATCACATGGATAATAAACATTCCCTTTTGCATTCCCTGAATAAAAAGTGAATCAACTAAAAGCATGTTTGTACTAAGCCACATCAGAGTTATCCTTTGAATTAAGGCTGTATAATAGGTAATTTAAAACTAAATTTGTACAAAAAGGTCTGAACTTTTTGTTGTTAGTTCAGATATAATTTGACAGCTCTAGTTTCATCACTATTAAATTTACAGTTTTATTTTATCTGTATGAATTGGAGTGCGGTTAATTTATATGCAACTTTATATACCACTAAAATCTTCCATATGGAATTTAGATTAGATAAGGTTCCAGGAAATTAGAGTCTTAGATGTGAATGACTGCAAACGTGCTTAATAGAGTTATTCTGTAAGGATTAAATAACGTTTAGAGTTAATTCTCCTGACTTTTTTTCTGTTACAGGGCACAGCAAACAGTTCTAAATTTGGTTGCATATCATTATGATAATTTGCTGACTCATAATATTTCACAAGCTATGCTATTTTACATGGTAGTGCAAGGGATGATGATGGGCAAAAAAGTCAGCAAAACAAGAATCTCTGACTAATAGAAGTGTACATTTTTGATGTGAATTAATTGGTGCATTCTTAGCACATCATGTTGCATTTTCTTGCCTCAGAGGTATTACAAGATAGCTGAATGTGGATGAACTAGGAAGACTGGCAAGCTGAAGTTATCATATGATTTTTCTGAAATTTCTGAGGCTCAAATAAATCAAACTTTCCCATATCTTCTTGTTAAAGAGCAGGAAAATAGTGAACTGTTTCCCCACTGTTCCCACCCAAATTTGATATGTATATGTGCAGTGTGTGTGGAAACTTCACTTCCGTGCCTCTCGTACAAGTCAGGAGAATTAACT
>VZTT01043330.1:52052-63521 GCA_013400855.1 Buphagus erythrorhynchus | reverse complement strand
TAACTTTTCCCTCTGGCTTTCCTCGACTCCCACAACAAGGCAGTAGGCAAGGAGAAGGTCATGATATGGGAATGATTTCTATTCTTGTGTAGACACCAGGAGGGGGTTCTCACAGAAAAAGTTAGCCAGTCCTTGAGGCTGTTCAGAACATCTGCAGAAAGAATTGTGGCCCTAAGTGCAGATGAAGCATGACCTTTTCCAGACCAAGGGCAGCGTGAGTTATGATGCAGAGCTACAGTCAAGGAAGGCTTACCTGCTTTTCAGGGCTAAAAGTCTCATGATCAGTCTGTAGACCAGCCTGTGGCTGGAGGAATTTTAGTGAGATCTTAAAAAAGAGTGAGGAAACCTTTAAATAAAGTTTTCTCTTTTACTGTCTTCATAGGTGGGGACACTGAAACCACTGGCTGGCTGGGAGTATACCTGGTTTCAGTTGTGGTATGCACTTAATGCTGTGCACATTCCCGTCAAGTATCAGTGTCATTTCTACTTCCTTGCCCAAGCCAACTAATTCAAGACTGCAGGTCTTTGGCAGAGTTTTGCAAATGCATATTGAACCTCCAGGTTTGGCGTGTTTATTCTGTAAAATTACAATAATTTAAAAAAAGGTAGATGACTATGAAATTCAAGGCAAGAAAATGTGAGACTTTCTAAAGAATAAAGTACAATAAAAATTATCTCAGAAGTATCATACTGACAGCTTGGTGCTTTGTTGCTGTGTTGTGAGGTTTTGCTCCTTCTTTTGAAATTGAATAAAGAGGAAAGCAGTTTAATGCAGAACTAATTAATGTGCATTTTTCTGGGGTTGAGTGATCTGTGTTCAGTCACACCTTCAGGTAACTCAAGTGCGTTAATCAATGATCATCTTTCTAATTAAACTGCTGAGTAGAGAGAGGATTTAGAGGATGATCATTAGTTTTGTGTAGAATCAGTGTGTTGAGGGAAAGCAGTGTTAACAAGATGTTCCTTTTTCTCATATGATCAGTCAAAGGTTAGGAAGAAGGTCAGAACTTTTGTTCGTGTGTTGCCTCTGAAATGCAAATCATCAACAAAAATAAGAAAAAAAAAACAAAAAAAAAAACCAAGTGCTTTTAGAAACACGTTTTGAAAATAGCAAGGAAGGTGGGGAAATAAATGCTTTGGATCATCCCAGACATATATATCTGCTTGGCTCTGTTCTGCATCTGACAGAGCAGTTAGGGTAGATCCTGAAACTTGGCTTGGGAATGGGAGATTTCCTGCAACAACCACCCAGGCACAGGGAAGTGAAGTCCGGCTTTCCTTGTGCAGACTGCTTCTGCCTTCTGGGCAGAGCTGCATGCTGTGGCACTGCCCTGCCTCTGTGGGCAGCTGAATGGATGTGCTCAGTCAGTGGTCCCTTCCCGAGGACCAGAGGATTTGCTGTTCCCCAAGCAGAGCTGAACTTCAGTGTGTCACTGGGCTCCCAGGAGCTGATTATATGCTGAATTTGTGAATATACTCTGTTGTGTCCAGTGTGACACGTGGTGCATTTAGAGTTGTTCAATGGGACTGAAAAAGTTGTGGGATTTTTGTTTGTTTGTTTTCTGTAATCAGGAGCAGCTTTCCATGGTATTACATCTGATCTGCAGACTATCCCCAAATTTCCTTTGGGGAAAGGGGAGGGATGGCAACCCAAGAAAACCACGTGGAGCAAACTGATGGACTGCTGCAGAAAGCTGCAACAGCTGCCAAAAAGCTCTTCACCAGTGGTTGGTTGAACATAGATGTCACAGAGGAAGTTAAAATCTCTCTCTCTGGTGATTGACAAAGCAAGGTCTGGATGTATATCCTGTAGAGCTCTTTGCAGTGCATTTTATAGGAGGGTGCTGTGCTGTGCATGGTTTCTCTACCAGTGGCTAGCCCTGGGGGGAACCACATGAATAATAAGCGTCACTTCTCTGCTCCCTTCTTGCCAGACCTGTTGAGGTTTGGTAGAAGCTCCCATTTGATACAGGTGTACTGCAGCTCAAGGAAATGGAGATGTCTGTAGAGTTGTCTCTCAGAATTGTTCAGCACCTCGTCATTGTACACTGGCTTTAACCAGGGGCTATAGTTTATAATGATGATGCCTGGCAACCCAGCAAAAAGCCCAAAAAGCCCATCAGTCGGTGTTTGCTCCCTGCTTGTGCAGACAGCACCTGCCCTGAGTTTTTACAGCCCTTCCCAGATCACAGTTGAGGAACTACATCTGTGACTTAAGTGTTGCTATTGTGTGTATAATGTAATTCACTCTTTGTTTACAGTACATCTGGAAGGGCCCATGGTAGCTTTGTACTAAGAACTTTGCTTCAGTGCCATGCCTGCTAGCCATTTGCTGGTGTTTATTTTTGTGTACCCCCCTGTTCAGCAGGAAAACAAAAATGTGAATGCAAGATGAATGACAAACCAAGGTTGTTACCATAGCACATACTGCCTAATCTATGCTGTTAATAAGACTTTCACAGCTATGCCTACCTGTCTGTCCTTAGCTAAATGACAGAGCCTAGGGTGTTGTATATGCCATGCTTAGTGTATGGGATTTTTCTCCTAGTTGGCAAGAGGAAGAATCTCAGTCTGGGATGTGTGAGGTTTATATGACTATTACTTTAGTAGAGCACTTCTTTCTTTTTTAAGTACTGCTTTGTCTTTTTTTTTTTTTCTTGACACATGAAAGATTTTTTTAAAAAACTAATTCCTTCAGAAGTGCTTTGCTTTCGATATAAGTTTAATGGGAATCACTGCTATTAAAGACATATTGGAGGAAAGGAAAAAGAGAGGAGTGTTGTAAGATCACTGGTATAAGATGCCCATTTCCTCCTAGCCTGCTAGAAAAAGACACCTGAATGTGTAAAGGTCTGTATGTATGGAGCAATATTCTACCCTGTAGATTTTTCTTATGTTAAGCCTTATTATTCATGATTATGCAGATCTAGGGAGATGGGTATTGCAGATCTGGCAGAGCTTTGCTGGGAAGTTTGTATTCACCATGGCAAACTTCCTTCAATATTTGATGGACTGCTTGTGGGGGAGCATTGTGACCTGCCTAAGAGGTAGCTTACTGGGAGTGCTGGAAGCACTTCAAAAAACTTGGCTCTCTACCCTGGCCAGGAAGTTTTCTTCAAACAGAGCAGGGCATCATCCTGAATAAGTGTACAAGTAAGACCTGACTGGTAGGGAGTGATTCTTGTGATACTTTGCCATAAATCAGTTTTTTTGTATCAAAAGTAGTGCGCCATCTGCCTGCTATAAATGTTGTGTTCTTGTTTCTGCCTGTTCCAATGCAGATAGAAATGTTTTAGCTGTATATTTAAAAATCTGTGATTATTGAGTACAGTGAAATCACCCTGGCTTTATTAGCTAACAGCCAGCTGCATTCCCCTATGGGAAATTATGGGCCAGCAAAAATCCAGGAGGGTCAGGTTTGCCCATGAGGGCAGAGTTTAACTCTGCATTATTGAAATTACATGTATATCCTGACATGAATCTTACATTTAGCTCTGTACTAGGTGTCACTCTGTCTATCACACCATTAGTTAAGAAGCCATGTCTGTGAAGAGCTGGAAATGTGGTTCCAGCCAGAAAGGAAAATGCTTGAGCAGCACTCTTCAGTGAGCTGGAACATGAGAAGAAAAAGGGCACTTTTCAATTCAGGGATTTTGCAGATGAGAGCAAGCTATTGCCCCAGGTTTTGTTGCTGATGCTCAGGAACTGAACCCCATGGTGAAGGAAGCCCTGTGTGGCTTTGAGGAGTGGAGCCACGCTGTGCCATTGTGTAGGGAAAGGAAGTATGACAAAAAATAAAGGTCGGGCTCGGTAGCAGTGCTATGAGCTTTGGGAAAGATGGTATCTGTGACACATGGATCATGGCAGTGTTATCTGAATGCCATAATCACGGCACTTGCAGCCTTGTCCTGCAGCTCTTGGCTCTGTGTCTCTTACAGCCATGATTAGGAGGGCTTTGGTGGCCTGAGCTCTGAATGTTCACTGTAGATAGATGCACCTTTCCCCACCAGCAAAGCAGGTCTGTGTATTGTATTTGGAGCTTAACACATAGGTTTTTTTTGTGTAACAACTAAGAATCATTAGTTGCATTTTTTTAGTTACATTTTATTACTCACATTTCCTCTTGGAAATGCAGCCTGATACTGCTTTTTACTTTGCTGGCTTGCTGTTAATTCATCCATTTTGTATGGTGATTTTGCAGCTTGTATCATTTGCTATTTTGTTTGCATTTTATTTTAATGGAACAGCCTTTATTTTCAGTGAAGTCATTTTAGGACTTTGCTCTAACTCCACTGCCTTTGGAAGCATGAGTACGATAAAATTCTTGTGTTAGTTTTAATTATGTTATATGTCAGCTTAACCATTGTAGATATCAGGATATTTTTATGACAAGGTGCTTTGTGCTGTGAAGAAGCTGTTTAAAATCAGCTGTGCCAATTTGAACATCAGAGAAAATATTATAATACAGTCTGACACTTTGCAGAATGAAAATGACAGACTTTGTAGAGCATGAAGTTCCCCTTGCCAGCTTTTGGGAGCTCAGTTAGTCACTCTGCTTGTTCAATGCACAAACACTGAGGGTGGTTGGTGTCTGTCTTATCATTTTCAGGTGATGTGGGCAAAAAAGCAGCTGGTTGCTCCAGTCTCCTCAAAAGCAGTAGCTGGCTTTTCAGAGCCTGGCTTGGTTGGTGAAAGAGAACTTCCATGGGAGATCTTTGTACCTGATGTGCAGATATTTTGCAGAGGTCCTGGCTGGGACTTGATAGAAGCTTTAAATATGAACATGTGGAAACAGACAATCCTATTGTGGTACAGGCACAGTTTGTGGTTAGCACCACCATTGTGGAAAAGGGACTGTGATGGTGCTGGCCTGTTTCAAGCCACCTTTCCTGGTTGAGTGTTTCCTAGATGGAAACCTGGACACCTTAACAACAGCTCTGCTTGAAGCACATGGTTATAATGTGTTGTTTACTGGTTTCTATTTTGCATTTGTACATAGAAAGAAGTTTTTAGCTGTGAGCAGTAAGTGCAGAATACATAAGTGAGATATGAATTGAGTGGAGATGTTTCTAGCTGTTTTTATTTGCTTGAGAGCGGTTAGCTTGTTCATAGTAGAAGTTAACACTGTAGTTGGCAGTGATTCAGAACAAACCTTATTTCTATTTTCTGTATCTAAGGATACAAGTGTTAACAAAACAATTTTTTTTTTTCAGATTGCCAGCGCTACAAAAATAGGGACTTCCAGCAAGAAGTTCTTCAGCTTGTGAAGCCACAAGGGCACCTCACCCTCTTTCTGTGCTTTCACTCGTGATGCAGAGAGAAAGAAGACATTTAGAGAGCAAATAAATTATGCAAGGTTTGTTTGTTTTTATTTTGTTGGTTTGTTTTTTTCTGAGTGGGTAAATTGCATTATGAAACATGATAGGCCAAGAGCCAGATAGAACCAGGTTAAAATTTGTTTTAGTCCCTGGGTCTTAATGTTTCATATTGGTTGAGTGTTTTGAGGCTTTAGAATCAACCAATAGAGAACATCAGCACAGGGGGAAATGTGGACTACTTTTTCAAGGCATTAATCCAAATTTTAATGCCCACACCTTCAAAATAGGTTGTATTTACAAAACTTCAGCCCAGACAAGCCTCGAAATCTGTGAACAGCAGAGATGAAGTTTTCTATACTTAGCCGGGAAAGGGAGGGGTTCAGGCTTTTTTCTGCTTAGCTCACAAGAGCGTTATGATGTGGTAAGTTTATCAAAGGAGAGGGAATGGATGAGCAGTTTCTGGTGTAGAGTGCATTGTTCCAGAATTAAACAGAAAATTATCAGCAAAGAGAGCCTACTCCTGATGTCTCACCTAAAGGACAGAGTGGCATTGCAGTTTAATTCCAGAGTAATTCCAGAGATCATCAGATGTCTGTCTGCTGTAGTTAGAAATGTTGTGAATGGCATGAGAGAGAGAGAGCGGTGCTTTGGTTGAGGGTTTGAAAGACTTGGTACAACTGAGCTTATGACAGGGCAAGTTTCCTCCATCCTGTTTAGTTTTGGTATCTGAAATAAAGATTGCTTTAGAGATTTAGAGATTTTTAAGAGACTTAATCATGATGTTTTTTAAACAGGGGATGAGAGCATTTATTTAACTTTTCATTATTTTTAATTGCTTCAGCATTGTTTGCTGTTATTAACAGAAGAAACTTCGCATTCTTGTCAGTAGTGTGCTATCTACTACACCGTGTATGCTACTAGTTATCACAAAATGCAGACTTGTTTGGACTTTGCAGCAGGAATCCACTGTAAAACCGTGACAAAGCCACCTTTTGGGAAGTTTAGGCCTATAGACAGTTTGCACATCACAGGGAAGAAAAATGGTTAGACCTCAACACATCCTGTTCATTCTGATTCCCCAGGAGTTTCTGATGTGATCACATCCACTGGCAAGGGAAGCAGTTTCAGAGGGTTTCAGGCTCATTCCATGCTAGGACAGAATTGTTTTTCTTTCCTGACAAAATACTTTGGGGCAAAATTGTGCTGAATAAACAAGGGGAACCTGTTGCAGAGTTACAGGGTTTTTTTCTCCTGATGGACACATACCAGGCAGGTGATTCTTAGACCTGATTGTTACATAGTATTCAAACACTTAAAAATTAAAACCTGTATACTCAGTTTACTTTGTAATCCGCTCATCTCTTTTAAAATCAGTACGCAATGGAGCATTACTACATTTTGTAACAACTTAGAGTTTTGCCACGTGCAGGGGACTTAGGGCACTGATGCCACAGAAGTAAATAAGCACAAACTCTGCATGTGCTGTTGTTTGGCTAGTGGAGTATTTGGCCCATTCTTCTCTAAACAGGTTGTTTTTAATACTAGCTTATGCATTCAGGATATATTATAAAATGAAAATGGATTTGGAGGTGTGGTCAGTGTTCTTCTTCTGCTGAGCATGGTTACAGCAGGTCTAGAAGGTCTTCCGAATTCTGGAGTTTCTCTCCTCAAAAAGGTGAAATAATACAAAGAAACAACTCAAAATTAGTCAACTTCTAATTGATTGTGCTTAAAGGACAGGTGTGAAACTGTGGCATTGATTGATACAATTAGACTTACTATTCCAGTGTGTTGTGCCATTCTTTATTGACATAGGTTAAAAGTGTCACTGAGATTTTATGCACTGCAGCACTCACAGAAGTCCTAACTTGCTGTATTAGTCAATCTGTTGGAGGCTTGTGGGGTTGTTTTTGGGTATTTTTCTGTTTGTTTGACCTGTGTTGATGAAAGGAAATATTGAACCTGATTCTAAAATTTAATGACACTACTGTCTGTTGGGACATTTGTTCCCACACACTCCCACTGGAGTCTGCTGGTGCTGTTTGCCATGTTTCAGTGCTTTGGGAGGGATGCACTGTTTATTCCCTTGCAAGTTCTTAAGCTTTTTAGCAGTCAGTATGTTTTGTTTCATTTTGTTTCATTGTGCCCCCATGCAGCTTTCCAAAAAGCAGTGAAAACCCAGGGTGAGCTTGTCAGGGGCAGAAGGTGATTTTGCAAACCACGTGAAGGCATGAAGGAGAAAATTACGGCATACAGATTCCTAATGATAAACATACCAAAAGCATGCTAAAATTATAAAGCAGTGTGGTGCATTAAAGCTCTAATTTGCATTTTGGCTAAGGCGTAGCTGCATTTTTGGACTGTCCCTTTAATTTGGTTCTTTTAATTACCTGCTGATGAGTTCCTGTGGTGGAAGCAGCAGGAGCTGTGCCTGCAGCAGTTTCCTGGCATAGTGGTTTCTATCAGACAGAGCAATGGGATTCCTAAGGTTACTTTGAAATCTGGGGTCTCCTGCTGTAAACCAGCAGACTGACACGAACAGGAATCTAATTAAAAAGGCCGAGATATTGAATAAAGCTCACAAATGCCATCTGTTCAGCTTTTCAACCTGAAATTACTCTATGAATTGCAGTAACAAGTTTGATTGTTCCTTCATTTTTGTAGCTGAATTTTGTTACAGCAGCCATCGATACAGGCAGAGTTGTGCAGGCTCTGTTAGTGTTAGTAACTGCTTGGACTTCTTGAAATATTCCAGCAAAGTATGTTTGGGAGATAGTGCTGGATTAAAACTTAATCTCATGAGGAAGGCATTGATAGCCTGCCAAGGCCTTGCACTCATTTACCAGCCTAGAGAATGCCTGGAAAGGGGCAGTGCTCCATCTGTAGACTTTTGCAACAAATTGCTCCCAGGTTAATGTAATTAAAAACAAGGCCTGATTATTTACCTCCTTTGCAAGTGAAAGTGTTACTCATGTAGTTGATTGAAAGAGAGAATGCCAAACAAGTTTGTAGACTGAGGAGGGAAGAAACCCCACCAAGTTTGTGATAGAATGCTCAGGAAGCAAACGTGAAAGAAGACCCACCAGTGTCTGACGAAAAATATGCAATGGAGTAATCTTAAAAACTCTCTCAGTAATATACAATGTTGGTACCAACAGTGTGCATTCAGCCTTCATACAAAAATGAACTAGGGACTTTGCAGAAAGAAACTTTGTGGCTATTTGGGCAAGCCCCTGTGCCTGTTCATGTGTAGTATACAAGAGGAAATGTTCAAAACAGTCTGAGGAAGCAGAAGAAAACATTGGTGTACTGATGGAAGTCTTGTGGCCTGCTGTTAAGCTCTATATCCAGGAAACAATTTCTTATTGATAGACAACAGTGGATAAACTCAGTAATTTCCTAAGAAACTGATTTCCTAAGAAAATCAATCTGGTGTATGCACTTTTTACGGTATTATCCCATAAGAAATATATAAGGTCCTAAAGACTTCAAGGTAAGATAATATTACTGTCTCTAAAGCTAGCTATCTGTAGTTACTGCCTACCCCTGTTTCCTAGTTGTATATTGCTTTCCCTGTTTCCTTGGTGTTCTCTGTCACAGCCTTGTACACCATGGCCTACACATGCCTGTGCACATCCACAGCTGATCCACACCGTCTGCAAGGATAACCAGCCTCACTAAAGATGACACTAAGAAGTTAGGCATGCCTGACAAAGTTTAAGGATGCCAACCTCCATCCACAGGGCAGCTCTCCCTGCTGTGTGCATCCAGTTTGACACCTCTACAAGCTGGCACTGCTGACAGAGTGCTGGGATGAAAGGATCAAGGTGTCACCTTTTCCCTGTGGAGCTGTTGGGACCATGGTACCATGATGGGGGGAAACACTGCTTCCCAGGGGATCACACAGGGTGCTGACCTGTGACCCCACTGGGATGATCAGCAGTGTGTCTGCTCTCACGCTGTTGCCAGTGAGATGTAGCTGATGTAGCTCATCCACCATTCTGGAGAGCCCATCCTCCCCTTCCGCAGTGCGGGCTGACAGGGGCAAGGTGTGTGCTGGTAGTGCAGCTGATGTACAGACAGCATTGCCCCAGGCTTCTCCTGGTCTGCATGGCCAGGCCTTCAGTAGAAACAGTGGTGCTATGTGTGTGAGCACAGGAGCAGAAGGAGTATTTGTGTTTATATTTCTCTAAGAGGCATTTTACTGAGGTAATTGTTACTCTGGTAGATGTTCTAGATGGTTGTTCTCCCACCTGAGCCTTAGCACTGTCATCAACACTCTGTGGACATCCTTGCTCAGTGTTCTCACAGCTGCTGCTCTTTGTCTGCTCAGAGATGTACATCCCTGACTGAGGATGGACTCTCATTTATGCTCCACTATTCCTGTGTCCTGTGAAATCTTACAGAATGATCTACTGGTGTATTGTCTTCTACCCTGATATATCAGAGAGGTCTCTTTTTTTTTTTTTCTTAAAATTATGAACATCAACTATTCCCTACAATCATCAGCTGAATCTGCATATAGCGTAGTCTTTTGAAAACCATGTTATACTTTCATATTGGAGAATGACATTTTAAAATCATTGACTGTGTAATACAGGATAATATTAAATAAGGTAGCAAAATGATCTTGGAAATTGGAGATGCAGAAAAGAAAATCATGGGCAGTGGATATTGAGAATCTTCACCTCAAAACTGAGTCAGTATTTCTTCTTAGCATGCTCATGTCTTGCAAAGCTTAGAGGTCTTATAAGAGCATTATGCACAGTATTAAAAAAATTTACAGGGGATTTCATTGCTCTAAAGGATAACATTTAAGAAAACATTGTCTCTTTGTATTTACTATTGCAAGCAAACTTGGTGCTTAGTCCAGTGGAAATGTTCCATGCATTTGTGTGAACTGAAGTTTTAATACTGTTCTGTCTGCCTGTTGTTGGTATGGAAAAATAATTATTGATTGAATTGAATAGAATAGGTGTGCCAAATTTGAATTTTTTTTAAACTTGGTTTAAAATACCTTTTATTTTTCACAAAGGAAAATATAATGCATAATAATTCACTAGTACTGGAGTTCACTGGAATTCCCTGTAGTGATGCTAATCTGGTAGATATTCCTACAGTGTTGCAGAAGTTGGCTTTCAGGTGGCTGGGCCAGTAAATGTTGCCTTAACTTATTCATTGAGGCTTGTATGAAAGCTCTGCTCTTCATACACAGACACAGCTGTTGTTTAGGTTGCCTAGAGTGAGTAGTTTGTGTATAAATAACAGTCGTCACTGGAGTCCAGTATCTCATAAAATATATTTGGCCTTTAGGTATGTTTCTCATGTTGGACTTATCGAGCCATTTGATTTCCAGAAGTGCTGTTCCTTTGAAGTCTCTGCAGCTTATCTGAAGAGGTGACAATATAGTTGCAAAACACCCTTTGACATGGGACCAGAGCCAAATGGTGCCACCCACTCTCCTGCAAGATCCCTTGCACACTGATCACTGAGGAACTTACCTCAAACCTTAAAAATACCCCACCAACCAAAAAAAAAAAACCCAACAAACCCACCCCAGTTTTAGGAAGTGCAGTGCTCTTGGCTGAGTCACTGTGAAACTGAGTTTTAATGCTGCGGATCTTTTCCTGTACTATTAAAATGCAACTGGTGCAAGAGCTGCTGTGCTGTGTTTTGCTGGGTATGAAACAGTGAGAAGGGCAATGTCCAAAGCTTTGTCACAGGGAGTGATAAATCAACTACCCAGGCACTGAACCTTCAGCTTGTTGGCATAGCAGGAGGAGGGGCAGAAATTGCATGGTTGAAGACATCAGAAGTAGTGATTAAAGCAATCTTATTTATTATTTTAGTTTTCTATCTCAAAGCCTTTTCTGCTTTCTGACTTGGCACAATGGATGAAATTTTGTTGATGTTAGCAGGAAGTTTGGCATCAGCTTTAATGGGACCAAGATTTCACCCACAGTGTTTTAAGGTAGTTTGAGCATTAATACAGCATCTGTATATTTTACAATTCCTTGATTTGTAAGCAATAGTGTAAGTATTAGGTATCTTTCTTCAGTTATCTTAAGAAAATAATGTTTATTTTTGTAGTGGGAAGTTTCAGGTAATTACAGCAAATTTTGTGCTGATTTTTCAAGACTTACTAACTTCC
>VZTT01043330.1:11514-52009 GCA_013400855.1 Buphagus erythrorhynchus | reverse complement strand
TTTTTTTTTTTTTTTTGTGTACAGGAAAGGGTGTTTTTACTGGAAGAGTAGCTAACTTAAGAGAAAAATTAACAGTATCTTGACTTAAGTTATACAGTCATAAAACAGGTATTATTTAAGAATAATGAAAACTTTTGAGGAAAACATCTGTCTGAAAAAAAAAGGTGTTATGGAATCACATGGATGTTCTCCTGATTGCAGTCTTGAAACAGCTCAGCTAATTCCTTTAGTGGATAAGAAAAAGAATTACAAGAAATAATTCCATTTAAAGTCAGTGTAATCTACTTGTGTAGACCCCTGTGTATTCAAATTAGTACAGAATAGTTCTGCTCTATTTTCCATAGAAAATAATAGTCTAGGGATGCCTCATAGATTCTTAGCCTATGACACCAATGTCAGCTATATTTTTTAATGTACTGTATAGAGATCTGCATATGTGACTGTCGCATGTATTATTTTCCATTAAAATGGAAATGTATCATTACATCATTGTATCATTAAGGGTGAGTGGGAATAGTAGAGTACTGAATAATAATGAAATAGTATGCTGAGATATTTCTTCATTTTCTGGCTATTTTTAACTGGTAAAATTTACTTGGATGGAAAGCAGTTTTCTATACTGTGCATTCAGTTAAACCCTCATGAGGTATGTTCTAGCATTCCTTAATAAAATTCATGTTAAAATGTTATTGAGTTCATCTGGTTTCCAGGATGTGGTCTTCTGTTGCACATTGGCAAACCTGACTGAAACACAATTATTTCTTTGCATCTGTTGATATCTTGCTGTAACCTGAATTAATAAGTGCTGTTGAGGACAGGAACTGAATTTTTACTCTATCCATTACCTGACATAGTTGGAGCTTGTGGGAAGGGAACAGATGCTTTTGAGCCTTAGCAGAATAACACATGATACCAGGATGTTGTGTGAATTGTGCTAGGGTTAGTTCACAGAATCACAGAATGATGGAAATGTTTGGGTTGAAAGAGACCTTTAGAGATCACCCTTAAAAGTCCACCCCTCTGCAATGAGCAGGGACATCCTCAACTAGATCAAGTTGCTCAGAGCTCTGTCCAAGCCTGGCCTTGAATGTTGCCAGGGATGGGGCATCTACCACCTCTCTGGGCAATCCAGTGTTTCACCACCCTCATCGTAGGAAATTTTTTCCTTGTATCTAGTCTGAATCTGTCCTTTGGGTTAAAACTAATAGCCCTTGTTCTATTAGTGCAAGACCTGCTAAAATCTGTTTTCCTTTTTCTTGTCATCCTCCTATCATGAGGGAGGAAGAAGAGAAAACTTTGGCATGAGGATTACTGGAACTTTACGTCCATACGACCTTCTTTTCCCCAGCCATTACTTGAGCCTTCACCACATATTAATCTCCAGTTTTCTTGTTTTCACAGCCGTTGCAGGCCTCCCCCATCTGTCCATATCCACCGTAGATGAACCATGGCAGGACTGAGCAGCTAGTACCCAATAAAGCATATTTCCAGGTCGCAAATAGCCAACTATTCCATACCTTCTTGCCTCGTTCATCCTTTTCTCCTCTTGGGACCCAGAAGACTGGGAGGAGGGAAAGCTTTTTGGTGCTTGTTCATTCCTTGCGTCAGCAGCATCTGGGTTGTTTCAGGAGCTCAGCAGATTGCTGTGCTAGAGCTTAGGAAACGATTGTAAGATGTCTGTGTTGGTTTATTTCCTGTGTGTCATTTCCTGTGATATTTCTACAGAATAGCCCTTTCTGTTGCACAGACGTAAATCATCTGGGCCATAATGATTCCATAGAAAATGGAGCAGTGTGTTACACACGCAGTGAGGCTGTAGTGCTGTCTACTAATGCTATTAAATATACTTTATATAGTGGTAGATTTCTGGAAAATCAAGAGTGAATTCCTGTGGGAGTAACAAAATAACAAATTTATGAACTTTTATGTCTTATTTTGTGATAACTCTATATGTATTTCTGTCTTTTGAAATGCTTTTGGAACAAGTTGAATTTTTAGCTAACATACGTATTCTCTAGCTTTTACACCCTGTCATTTCTTTACTGTTGCCTTTGTCCTCACCAGAATATTTTTCATTTCTTCTTAATATAATGTGAAATTAGATCAAAGTATTAGCAAATAGCACTGGATTGGCTGTATACCCAGTATCTCAGACTCAGTATTTATCCAGACTATATATAGCTGATTGATTAAAGTGGTTTCAGGTTTTGTGCAAGTCAAGAAGTTATTTATGTGTGTTGGACTAAAAGCCATAGTGTTGAACAAAGTTTTGATTATTCCCAGAAGCTGGAAATAAAAAGATATTTGATTTCCAAGACTTTTGTAGAATCAGTAAAGAAAGATGTATAGTAAAATCCAGGAGATGAAGGGTCGGTTTCCTAAGTTCCTTGAACTTCACAGGGAAAAAACAGAGAATGACAATATTTTAAAAATTAATATATTGTGAGGCCAGAAGTGATCACTGTGATCATCTGGTTTGATTTCCTGAGTAGCACAGATTGTGTGACCAAATTCTTTTCTTTCTAAAGAAACATTTGTTCCTGTATTTTTGTTAAAAAAAAATACTTCAGCCCTTGATAGACCACTGCATGACTGCTGTATTTCTGCAATTCCCCCCAAGCCTTGTTTCTGCTGCTGTTGGTCAGTGCTGGAGGCTGGCTCTCCTAACTGAACCAGTGTGCCTGGCCCAGTGTCCCCTTCCAAGTTCACAAGGAAGAATGCGATGAAATAAACAATATATTGTACTTGACCAGCTTCTGCTTTTCTGCATGTGTTTTGACAGACAATGCACCCCATGAAATCCCTTTCCTGCTGAATTAATTATGCAGCCTATAAGAGAAGATGCAGCGATAGTGCTTAGGAGAGCTGAGCCCTGTCCCCACCTTGGCCATCTTTCTGCCTGGAGAAGCTCTCTTGTCCATGCACCCATCTCTCTTCTCCTTCTGTTTCCCCCTGCCTTTGACTGGGGATAACGATACCACTTCAGCACAGCACTTCTGGGTTTGTAAATGAAAACTCTCATTTGCTATGATATATGCCCTGTGTGATTGTTTGGATATACTTTGCCAGGCAGTAGCAGGTGGTATTCTGCAATAAACAGCCTGATTTTTTTAACTCGTTACCATAGCAGAAAATTGTAATGATTTCCCTAGACAAAGTCCTGGCATCACTGAACACTGTGGGGATTTTATCACCATCAAAGGGATCTGGGTCAGCGTTCATCCACTGCTTTTTGACCTTGGCAACTTTGAGGAAGATTTGCCCTCCTGGGACAGAGATGCCAATCTGATTGTATTGATGAGTGTTGCCTCCTGCAACAAACAGTTGGAGTTGTTAGCAGTCCTGGTCAGAACCATTTCATTAGTTGAAATGTTGTGAAATTTTAATACCGAGGTTTTATAACTGAAAGGATTTGGAAACCTTAGTTACAGAGTCACTGGTTCTGTCTAGACTGTGGAAAGAAAAGAGTGAGTGTTACACTGTGAAGTGGTAGCTTAGTTTTTGGCAAGAGCTAACAAAATATCCTAAGAAAACTGTCTTTGTCATGAAGATCAGTTCATATATAAATGCACAACTGTACTGTCAGCTAGCGGATGTTCATTCCAAACACTTCTATGAGGAGTGTATGGAAAATTCATACTGTGGATTTTCCCAAAATGTAGTCTAAATCTGAGAAGGCTACTTTAAAGCAAATACATTTTAAAATGTTTCAAAGCCATTAGTTTTAAACTGTGCATTATTTATATGCAAAATACTGCTTTCACTTATTTCATGTAAAAATTAATCCAACCTGCTGACGCTTGCAACAATCCTTTTTTGTTTCAATTTGGCACAGTCAGTTACTGGATGCTTTTAGCACCATTGTAAGGGATAATGAGGTCATTTTCCTCCCATATTACTATTTTTTGCTAATTTGTCTGTATATGTAACTTTCCTAAAGTAGCTTGGCCTTAGCTGTCCTTATGCTTAGAAAGGTTTCCATGACATCTATACAAAAGTTTCCTCACTGAAAATCAAGCTGATTTATTTCTTATGTATTCTTGGTGAGGCTAGCCAACAGCTGATCCAAAATCTCTTTATACAAGCCTTTTATATACTGAAAGAATATTCTGGGCTCCATTTTTGTTCTCTTTTCCAAAGAAGTTTGTCCTTCCTTCTTTATTTCTTCAAAGTATCTATGTCTTCTTTTTAGCCAGCTGGACAAAGTAATTCTGCAAAAGTTCTAACAATATTGATGAAAGAATTATTGTATTTGAGCATTCTAACAAATGAAAGAGTATTTTATTTTTGTTTAAAAATTGCTAACTTATACTGTTTAGTGACTGTATCTCTTTAGTGTCATTCCTACTTTCCTCATGTGTACCTGAAAAAAATATACTAAAAGGAAAAGAAAACTAACAATGCAAAAGTGACTATTAGCATGAGGAGAAGAAATGTAAATTAATTGCTGCTTATTAGGGAAAATGTTTCAGCCACTCTCAAAGCTCGTTATTTTTTTCCATACCTGATGTCGTCATTATTATGTGACTTATTTGTAAGGCATGCTATTCAGCCAAATAGAAAAATGTGGACTTTGTTTTGATTCACAGTTGCACCAATGTGAAAAATACAGGATAGAGCTGTTGTTTTTCTGGTAAAGATCAAGAATGTGTCACATGTTCAGAGGACCGTATCACCTAAAAACAGCAACTTAATGTGTAAATAAACAGTGGGGATACTGCTGGCTAAAGAAAGGAAGATGGTAAATGAATGAAGTTTACAAAAAGTTGTAATACATTATCTGTTTAATTGGGTGATGGGGCTTACATTTCTGTACCAGATTAGACAAATCAAATCTCCCGCCTTGCACTTTTGAGGAGGAGAGTGTGGCTTTTGGACGTTGTGCTGCTGTAGAGTTTCCACTTGAAAATGCATTCAGACATTTTTGGTTAAGATAATGGAGCATTTGGAGACAGGCTGTGCAGTATTGGGTGTGTCAGGGAGCAGCACTGGTCCCGGGTGGGGTTCCTGTTGGAGCTGCAGCCAGTGCCAGGACCTGCCTGGGTCACCAGATAGCAGCCAGGAGCCATTGGAGCATCTGCAGGAAAGGGGTTCCCTCCCAGCTTTGCCCCTCTGGTGCTGGCATCTGCTGGAGGTCCTGTTGGAGGGGCTGGGCTGGTGGGAAGATAGCCACTCTTTGGAAAGTGGGGTGCCCAAATACACGAAGAGTTGTCTTTTGAGTGAACTACTCTTAATGTTCTTATAAAAGGCTGTGGCATTCTCCCAAGTTCAAATCTTTGAAATGGTACAAGTGGTGCAGGCAGGCAGCACCTTGCTCTGTTCTCCTGTATGACACGGTTGCATGATGGTTTGCATCGCCTCCAGAGTTCCTCTGCTCCTCTCAGCTGGTGGTAAGGACGTGTTTGTACTTGTCCTCTCTATTTTCAGGCTGGCAAACACCCATCAGCTGGGTGCCATGAGTGCACTTAGCCTAGGAGACTTTCTGAAGTGGGGAGGCAGCAAGCTACAAATGACTTTGTTATAGGGGAAAACTGATACTGACTTATTGTCTGATTTCAGAGCATCAGTGTTACCTCCATAATAACTAGTTTATATTCATGCTTCATTTTGTTTTCTTTAATAAACTGTTACAGTGGAAGAAAACCTAGCTGTTCAAAGCTTCTCCAAGCTAGTTTTGATGCCATGGCACAGGTGGAATAAAGAAACAGAACAGAAGTCAATGTTCCACTAGTTGGGGTGGGCAGAGGAACTTGGAAGTCCAAGGATGTGAGCGGGAGAAAGCAGGATAAAGCTGCAGGATGGCAGCACGGCCATCTGTCTGTCTCGCAGGCATGGACCCAGGACATCCTCAGCTCTCCTTGTCCAGGAGATTGGTAGCAGGTAGCTTGTCTTGGTTTGAAAGACAGGTGTCTGCCAAGAAAGGTAGGAGCCTCTTTTTAAAATGCAGAATGTAAACCCCCTCCCTCCAAATTATTATAATTTTGAAATTAAGGGGCTCTCAGGCAAAGATGTGGGAATAGGAATAACAGATCTTTACTAGGAAAATTAAAATAGAAATACAGTATTACAGCGAACAAACCCAAAAACACTGACAGAGTCAGAATACACCCTGACACCCTGTCAGTCGGGGTGTTGGTGGCATTCCCGTTAAATGGTGGCTGCAGTCCTCCTGGATGACTGATGTGGTTCAGTTGAAGCAGTGGTCCTGCAGAAGGGTGCAGTTTTCCTCTGAAGGTCCAATGATGATGTGGAAAGGTCCAGTTTTTCCTCTGGAATCCAGCGGAAAAAGGCTGCTCTGATGTTCCAAATCTCAGTTTTTATATAGGTAGGAAAGGCTTGGCTCCTCCCCCTGGCTGGAGCATCTCCCAATGGGATGATGTAATTTTATCAGTCATGCAGTGGGACTCAATGGCCCATTTACAGATGATATCTTCCTGGAGGAAGCATGGGTTGTGGAAAAGATAAAGATGACTGCCCCACCTGATTTTTAACAGATGGCCCATTAGCAGAGAATATCTCCCACAGAGATAAGGATCACTGCCCCACCTGGTTTCAACAGATGGTGATAGAACACATACTTTTGGTCACATCCTGCAGTGCAACCTAAGACACAGCTGTAGCAGACAACAACGTTGTCCATCTCCTAAGGGCCAGGTCACACAAACAGTGAGAGTGACGCAGTGGGATAAGGGAGTGGGGAGAGCTAGGCAGGTGTGATGGCTGGGCATGTGTGACAGAGCAGCTCCCCTTTGACAGGATCGAACCCCACTTGCAGTCATGTTCCTGAGCCTCCAGCTTCAAAACAGTCCCTGCAGTAGAAAGCCACTCCAGGTGGACCAAGTGGGGCATGACCTGACCTGCCTCACATGGATAACTGGATGGGTTTTGGGACTCATTATTGGGCTGTAGTCAGGGCAGGAACAGGTAGCTGGGGAGTGGTGTGTATAGCAGTAGTTGTGTAGCAGGCAAAATTTGTGATGTTGATGTGAGAATAATGGAAGATAGGAAGAGGAGAAGTGGTGGAAAAAAATAGCCAGAAAAAGAATACGGGAAGCACAGGACAGAAAATAAATATATAGTGTAGTTTATATTTTATAATGACTTGGTGAGAAAAAGGTAACTGAGATTTGTCTCTCTGAGTGAGAAACAGCTCTTGAATGTAATTTGGACAGCTTGATGGCACCTCCTCGTTGCTCAGGTTGTAACATATGTACCTGAATTGCTACACCAGGTTATGTCCATGAGGTATAGAAATTATTTGAATTTCTTTTCCTTACAGAAAGGTAGCTTTTGTGTGCAGATGTTTCTTATCTTCTTGGAAAAGGAAGTAGCAAACTTATTTCAAGGCAGACAGGATGCACTTATCTGGTGCTGTCCTTTTTTCAATTACTGCAAAATGTGTAGCTTGTCACTAAAGAGGAAAGGCTTATTTTCAGAAAAAAGTAGCAGTTGAAAATGTCAATGAGTTATTTGGATTAAAAAAAAAAAAAGAAACAAACCTGAAACAACCACATAGAATAGATTGTATCTTGTATTTTCATGGCAAGAGAGGTGGCATGCATATGTTCCAACTGCAAGAAGAGAACAGTTAATATGAGCACCCTGCTATCTCTGACACTTATTGAAAAGGAGGTGAATTAGTCTCTGAAATGCCTGGGTATTCCACTAGCTGCAACAGGACCTTGGAGTACTGGTAAATTAACTAAGTTAGCTCTGATCAGAGAATGTGAATCCCACCCTCTTCTTGCCTGTTGCTGCAGGTGCCCAGCACACAAGAGCCATCGATGGGTGTCCAGGCAGTGCTTTGCAAGGTTCTGTGGCAGAGCTGCTGTCTCTGAGTAGGAGTGAATACTGGCTCTTGTGCACTGTTTAGTTGCTGCACAGATGGAGTCAAAATGGCATCTCAGGCCGACTTCTCCATGGTTGTTTATGGCTTGTAGCGGTTTCAGGAAACGCTGCACTACTAATGTTGCTGGAATTCTTGGATAATGCCATTTCCGTCACTTCAGGAGCCATTGTTCTGGTGTGTGAAGGGCTGCAAAGCATTTGTCTGATGCAGGAACACCACAGAAATACTGCTAAGATGTAGTGAATTTGGGGTTTCTTTAAAGCTTTAATTTTCTTATGATGTTTTTGCTTTGTGATCTATCACTCTGTACTTGTTACAGGGCTTAACCAGTAGAGTTTAATCAAAGCTTTTGGTTAACAGAGAATTTTTCTTTTTCTTTAAGAAGTTTGAAAATTACCAAGGTGTCATCTCCCAGTGGGTTGTTTTTATAGACCATAGTAGCTTGTTGATATGTTAACACCAAACCTAAGTCTGCACATATTGTCAAGAACCTGATGATTAGAACAGATCCAGAAGGTTTATACATTTTTAGTGGACTCAGAAGAGGAAATCTCTCCCTTTTTTAATTGCAGAAAACTTATCTAGTATTACTATGCACTGCCTTCCTGCAAGTTATTCTCAGTAGCAATACAATTTATCAACTTTCAAAGTGATAGCAAAAACCTTCCCCCTGCATTCCTGTGAAGTTATGAATCACACTTCTGCTGAGATGCCTCTTGATAGATTGCATGAACTATTGTAGAGATATTTAAGATGAATTATAGCATAAATGTGAACACAGTGTGAATTATGAGTTATATTTGATTTGCAGAATATGTTATGTCTATTGAACTAATGCTGTCACAGAGAACGGCTTACCTGTTGTATTTACAAGAGATGGTCTTGTCCAGTTATCTGGCTGGACTTGCCAGTCCTGCTTGTTAATCGAACTGTTTTAACAACTCCTCCCAGACAGATTAAGTAATATTCCTTCCATTTTGATGTTGGAGAAGGTTAATGTAGTCAAAGACACAAAGCAGTGGTATTGGATCTGGTATTTGAACGCAGGAGCTGCTTCCCTCATAGGCAGGATTTTTAGCAAGTCATTAATATTTCATTTGTGTTTTCCATTTTTATAACTATGGTTTCTCATATCTAAGTCCTTTAAAGTGAAATTAATCTAAACTCAGGATGTAGGTGGTTGTTGCAGGGCTCTGATATTTTCTCGTTTGCCTGCCCAGAAGTGGCTGTGTGCAAGGCAGCCTCTGCTGCCTGCTGCAGCTGCATATTTGAGCAGGCATGCGGGAACTGGATGTTTTTTCTGAGTTGTTTGGAAACTGACAAGGACATCATGAGTCTGAATAGATGATGTGGCTTTATAGTTTACTTCTGTGAAGTACTGATCAGAGCATGGCTTTAACTGTTGCAGGATATGTCTGTCTTTCTCTTTACCTCATAAGATCCTAGAGCAGGATTAAATGATGTAGTTATGGTGCTCGGAGGCACAGTATTTGGTTGGTGGGGTAGTGAGTTTCAGCTCTTGTTTTTCACAGACTATCTGGTTTATAGTGCAGTTCCCAGGATGTTTTTGTGCAGCTTGGATAGAAGCTGCTGGGCCACCCCCACGGTGCAGAAGTGCTGGAGGGGTAACCAGGTGTAGAGGAGCAATTCTGGCCTCAGAGTGCTCTGCAGGCTTCTCCCTTGCATTTTGCTGCAGTCAGGAGCTGGACATCTGCTACTGTGGCTATGGTGCTGGTAAGGCCCAGCCTGGGGAGTCTGCCCTGTGCCAAAAGCTTCTGCTTTCCTTTCCAAAATCCAGCTCTTTGGTTCAGGTGTTCATGCAATTGTGGCTGTGGCTGTACCCAGTGCTCAGCTGGTGGCCATCCTTGGCTTGGAGGTTGCTGCCTGTTCCTTGAATTGGCTCCTGACCACTGGGAGCCATGGTCCTCCTGCTGTGGGGTGCTCAATCAGACTGCAGAGGAAGAGAGAGAAGGAGGAAACATCTTTGTTTAGAGACATCTAAGTTTCAGTAGGAATTGGACTTGAACGTTGTTGCACACATAATTAAGGGATGAACAAAAAGTACAGTTTTATTCTTAGAGGTGTAGCTTGTGATGCTGCCAGAGGTGAACATGGACTGCTGTTGCCAAAGTGAACATTCAGCAGGAGCACAGCTGTGTGGTCCCATGGGAGCAGCAGGTGAGTGCTGTGCCAGTCACAGGAATTGGTGCCACCAAGGGCCTGAGGTTCAGCTGACTCTGTGTGTCCCTCCCTGCTGGATCCCAGGTCACACCCACAGTGTCTTTTCCCTTACTTCATCTCCTCTGTCTCCTCATCAGTTCTTCTTCTCTTTCTCAAGTATGTAGGCACAGGTGTTTGTTTTAGTGATTGCTTTTTTTTTGCAGGAAAAGGGCAAGATGCTTTTGCCCTTTCTGTGGACCAAGTCAAAAGTCAGTATCAGGCAGTATGTTCTTCTAGCCCTTCTTAGGGGAGAAACCTCATTCTGTTCTTAGTACCCTTGGATTAGGCAATGCCACCACCTTCACTGGTCAGCACAAGGCTTGACTGCCGGGTTGCATCCCCACACCAGCTGGGGAAAATGGCAATTCCACCCCAGCACAGAGTATGCTGTTTTCTTTCATATATTATCTGTACTTCACAGATGTTTCTTCTGGTCTGCGCCATGCTGTTTTGTTGTCATGCTTTCTTCTGACTTAGTCAAATGTTTATGTGTAAGACTTGATTAGTTAAAGCACTCAAGCAAAATTAGCTGAAGTAGAGCTTGCCTTTTTCAATGGCAAAAACAAATCATGAGGCAGTGTGAGTGAAGCCAGTGTTTATCTTGCTCACAAGTGAAGGGTCAGATTAATACTTGGCATATTGTTATGGTTTTCTTTCCTTTTAGTGCTTTTGGATGCATCAAATGCCTTAATATACAGCAGGCACCATCAAAAGCTAGCCAGATCAATTGAATGATTTCAGCAACAAGTTTCCAGAAGACTGGATTGCCTTTAGATGTCTGTTGTATGTGTTCAACATTTATTTTTCCTCTGCTTCTCACCTAGCAGCTGGGAATGTATTTTGCCTCTGGTTAACTCTGCAATCTGGCTGCTTAAAGGAGGGCATCTGACTGGCAACATTACCTCTGTTATCATTGCCACTCATTAACTCTCAGTAGCACTAATTGTTCTCTTCTAGTATTTTGTGGTGGGTAACATTACTTGCCAGCCCAGGCTGCTTTAGAGCAGACTTCTTCCCTGCCCTGGACATAAGCAAAACAAGAGCCAACCCCTCCCCAGGGTGGGGAGCAGGGGTCCCTGCAAGGTAGAGAAAGATTTTCTCCCTGCAAATGTTGTGGCAGGTCTTTAGCTGAAGGCAATCTAGCCTTGTGCCTATATGCTCCCCTTCAGTCTTTCTGGGCTTTCCTCAGCCCACCAGGGCAGCCCCCAGGCCCAGGGTGATCAGGGGAGGACATGTTGCCTCTGGTAAGAAATCGGTAGTGTGTGTGTTTTTTAACAAAAAACAACATCAAAACAAGAACTGCAGTAGAACAAATCAGTTTGAAAACTGTCCTGGCTATAAATGTGATCCTAGGTCTCTGTTGCCTGTAAAACGTACCTTGTCCATTTCTCACTCCTTTTTCATGTCAAAGTAACAGACTGCATTTTTATCCCACCAATTTATTTCAATCTGTGGAAAAACAGAGACCTCTAGGGTTTTGTTTTTTTTTTCCCCTACTTAAGAATTCAGCAGAACAGTGTTTTTGTGACGCTGATCATTAACCAAGCTGTGCATTTACCTGCAAACATCTGCAGGGGTTTCTGGTCCCCGTGCCTGTTGCAGGCTCAGTAGCTGTGTCACCATGGGTTATATAGAAGTAGGTTTGGTCAGGGGCCTGCAGGGACCCGGCTGCCTTGGGTCCCTGCTTGCCACTGGGGGTGCAGCCAGCTCGGGCTCGGGGTGACACAGCCGTGCCCTCTGCCACCAGGCTCTCAGGGCTTCGCTGCTGGGATGAACCCTCAGAAAGGGCAAACCACCTGGGGCTGGTCAGGTCAGACCCTTAAAAACTCAGGGGGTGGTCCAGGCTGTAAATTCTAGTTAATAAACACTCTGCTTTAGTGGTTGAACAATGTGCAAGACCTTTAAAAATCTTTATTTGCCATCCCAGTTGTACTACAAGTCAGTGTCACCTTTCTGGTTTTATTTTCTTCTCTTTCATCCTCAGATTATTCCTGCAAACAAAGAGGAAATAATTCTGACAATCCTTTGTCAAAGGTAGCTAATAAAACAATGGAAGGATGTAGGCTGAAGCATAAATGGGATATTGTGGCAGATGTAGATGATTATTAACCAGCCAATGTTTCCGCAAAGGATTCTAATCATAAACACAGCATGGAGTGAATCTGGGTGTATTAATAGCAGAGGTTTTATGGAAAATCAGAATGTGGGCTTTTTTTAAAACATTCCATTTCCTGTTTTAATTGATAGAGTGTGAAGCTTTCATGCAAATAATTTGGAAAAGATTATTTTGTATCTCTGACATTAAGTACATGATACAGGCCAGGAACAACATGTTGTAGAAGGATTTCTTGAAAGGATTCTTACAGTGATGCTTTTTTAGAGATGTGACTAGTGACAAATGCTAAACTCAGTGATATAAAAAAACCAAGTGTCTGTGGTAGAGGAGTATCTATTTGTGTCTGTGTAACCTATGTTTTAATGTGACTTTGCAAGAAAAACAGAGATATCAGAGAGATCATTATGCTGCAAAACTTGTGGGCTATGCTTCCAGTTATATCAAATGTCTTCTTATTTAGTTTCAGTTTCATATTTTCTTAAGTTTTAAGAAATAAAATACTAGGTCTCTACTGTAATCACTGGTTTAGAGTTGAAATACTTAAAATGTACACCTTTCTTTCTGCAGCTCTGCTACAAGTTTGGTCCATCACTCTCCTTTTCTGAATTTCTGAGGAGAGAATAAAAAGGTTAAACAGAAATCACCCGAGTAGAGTGATGAAAACTCTACTTGACATGTTATACCTCAGCTCTGCAAATATTGAGTTCTCATACCATTTGCAATTGTCAACAGTTTATTTGTCTTATAGCAGCTGATACTTTTGAAGTGTAGAGTGTTTACAGTGCTTACAGTGGGATAGAAAATGCTGGGAAAGAAAATATCATTATACTGTTATAATACATTAAAAAGACAATATAATTGTCAATGCATGTGTTGTTTTTATAATAATTTGTACTCTGCCAGTATTGGCCAATATATTTCAGAAATCTTGTGGCAGAAAGGACCTCAGGTTAAAACTTGAAAATAAGGGAAAATAGCAGAAATTTAATCAAAAGATGTGGACAGGAACCAGTTTCTCCACTGGTCATCCCCAGCTCTCCAGGAAAATGGTATAAACTGCAAAGCCAAAGGGGAATAGCATTATTGACCTCGTGGAGGTTCCTCTTGCTGCAGCATGTATTTTCTGCAGGAACACCAATGGGTCTGTCCACAGCAAAGCATTGTACTTACTGCATGTGGCCTCTTGCAGCTTTGGAGCCTGTTTTCTGGTGGCTAATTAAAAAGAAAACCTTTCTTATTCTTGGTCCTAATTTTTTCACTTTTTTTTTTCTTATTTTTCTTTCTCCCTCTCCTCCAAGCTGTTTCTCTGCTAAAGAAATCTGCTTAAATTAAGCAGTTGGTGCCAAGTGAAATCATTCAATTATTGGCACTTTTGGTCTTTCCTTTGAATAAACAGAGCCTTCCTGACGGCAGGGCAGTTCCTCAGGAATTCCTTTATGGTGAATTAAGCAGAGCAGTGATGAATAACTGGGAGCAAAAGACAGTCTGAGCAGCAAACCGAATTGATTATCTAAGTCCTCAGCTAACTACTTCAGGGCGATTTTGGATGGGATATCCCCGATATCCCCTAAGGCTTAGGTGGAGCCTAATCTCACCCCAGGGACCTGCTGTTGTTAATGTGTCCTGCCCTGTTATCTGCCCTGCCTGTGTGCAGCTGGGGAGGGCCAGGGCTGTGGCATGAACTAAGGGTTTACAGGAAAGACCAGGAGCTGGTTCTTTGCTCAGGGACCCCGTGTGCGGTGGGTGGTGGTGACATGGACATGGGGTGGTGGTGACAGGACACTGCTGTGTCACACCCAGCCTCTTGCTGCCTCGTCACCCCCTGCTCCCATGCGAGTGTGCTCCTGCCAGGCAGCCAGTCCTGCTGATGGTTGGACGTGGTGACCTTCCCTCTTGGCATGTCGTGACAATTCCAGCAGCACCGCCTTTGCCACACAGCCCTTCCCTGTCCAGGTGCCCGAGGGGTCTGGCAGCTGAGGAGTCCTGTCCAACCTGCCCATGCCTTCAGCTACTCCTGTGCTGCAGTGCAGGGTCTGCACCTACGAGGGGAACTCTGCAACTCTGTTTCCCCATCCTGCTGTGTGCTCTGGGAGAGATTAAAGCTTCTGTCAAAAAACCTAGAAAGAGCCTTTACCAGTATTTTCTGTCTACAGCAAACCTGTGACCTGCCATATCTTGTTACAGGAGAGAACAAAGCATCATAGCACGGACTGGTTTTAAGTGCACTTCACTTGGTAACAGCCTAATGTGCTTCCTACCGTCTTGAGAGACTTGTCATTCCCAGCAGTCCTTTCTTTTATTTTTTCTTTAACTCCTTCTGGCTACTGGGGCTATCACTGTAACAGCAGAACATCAAACCAGTCTGTAGGAGTGTCGAGCATGCTCTCCCCCCACTGTGTCCTGTAAAACTAGCATCCAGTCTGATCACTATCTTGAAAGGCTAAGGTGAATCAAAGACTGTTTACTGCACACAACTTTTTTCTTCCACTGTCCTTCTGAATGGCTTTCTCTAGATTAATTTATAATGCCATCCATTATTATCCATCTGATTACATTTGAAGAGGCTGTGCATTTAATATTGAGTGCGCTTCCCTGATGAACACATTGGGTACGTGATTGAAGACAGAATGAGGAAATGGGATGTGGAACTCAGGATGAGAGCAGGAGAGAGTGATGATGTCAGCTGTTCCTGTTTGCACTGTCAGCTCACTGTCCTGCTAAAAAGCTACTGCAGAACTGCCTGGTATTTTCAGAGTTAAGCTGATGATAAAATATGCAGCCTCTCCAGGAAGCTATACAGACTTACTGTGAAACAAGCTTCAAAATGGATTTAGGAGCATCCCTACAGTTGCTTTCCAAGGAGGATAGACTTGGCTAGGTACATCTTGCTTCCTGTGCCACTAGAGCAGAGCAGCATTGGAAGTGGCAGCAACCAGGCTGGGGAGGTTTCCAGGCAGTGGCAGCAGCCCCTTATTCCTTACCTTTCTCTGAAAGAAGAAAATTCAAAGGGTGCCAAGCTTCGAGGGTAACCTGAGCTCACAAGCTTTAATCAGATCTTCACTTCAGGTGCCGGCATACCACAGAAATGTGGAAGGATTTTGTTTCCTGATTATTTATTTTTCAAAATTTTGTTTCTGGAGGAAAGAGGAGCAGCAGTGGATGGACGATACGCAGGACACAGCAGTTAAAGCTTCTCTGTTCCTCAGGTCACTGGTAGCAGACTGGCATGCATCATTTGTATTTGATCTGGATTTTCAACCTCTTGCAGGCAATTGCTGCTTCCAGTGGCAAGTCCCAAGATAACCAGCAAAGATAGCTGAAAGAGTTACTTTTCTCTTGGAGGACAGAGGAAGGGAAAGGATTGTGGGAAGCTGTATTTCATTATCTTGGATATATTGAACAGAAGTAACTGAACTGGCCTCTGCCTGCTTCTGAGATTAAGTTCTCAAAAATATTCTCTGGGGAAGCATGCTTCCCACCGTTTTACTAGCTGCATCTTCATCAGACTTAAAAAAGGAACTACCCTGCTGTAGATGGCACATACTTATCATGGAATCCATGCTTCTTGTCCATTCAGATTGTGCAGAAATGGTAGATAATGTGTGGAGATACGGGAAAAGGGGAAAGACTGAATGGGAAATAAAGTTCATAGACTGTCCAGATCCATTTTTTTGCCTTGTCATGCCCTTATGCATCAAGTCAGTCTGATGTAGATTTTCAGGTTGCCTGGTACAGAGGTCACACATGGAAGAGTTTGTCACATGCTACATTTTGTATTCAGTTTCTTTGCTTCTTAGCACTGTTTGTTGGAGAAACTTATAGAAGGAGCATGGGAAGCTTGTCTGGGCTCTGGCCAAGGAGTTGCAGCTGGTCTCCTAATTAAAGAAAAAGAAAATTATATATAGGCCTGTGGGGATGTGTCAGACACAGATTTATTGGGCAGGATGGAAGGGACTTAAAGCTATCACCTCCACTCTGTCAGCCCCTCCCCACACAGTGCACGTGCACTGAGTTTCATGATACTTTTGCAGCCTTGCAAAAATCATCATCTGGAGCACTCTTATCTCCATGCTCCCTGCTTCCTTCCCCATTTGTAGCTCCTCCAAGTTAATGGATGCAAAATGCAGGAAATAATGTGCAAGATAAATTTATCCATATCAAAATAAGGGATTCTACAGGTTTGGATTGTTAAGTGATAATCTCACTACCTTTGCTGTCTCCTAGTTCTCCTCAGACATAAGTAAGGAAAAATACATCAAGATTGCTATTGATGAAAAGAAGAAGCTGCAGCACCAGTTAGCTGGAATATTTAGAAATGATTTTTAAAAATGAAAAACTTTTCAAAAGGGACATTAGTTGATTTATACAGATTTTTGCCATGTTTTGGTCCCCAGTTCTTGGCACATTGCCTGGTGAGGATAAGGAAGAGGGACCAGTTCATCCTAAGAGTCTCTGCACTCTTTTCTTGAAAAGCTTCCCGCATGATCTTTGTTAATTGGGGAAAAAAAAAGACAAGGGAGCCAGAACCTTACAAAGAGGACAAAAACCTTTTTGTCATTCATTTGTGCAGTTAATGTGCTTTAGCTACCATCCTTTGGACTTCTCTATGCTTTTGCCCTCCCTGCATAGTCCAGTCCTTCCACAGGCAGAAGGGCACAGGTTTTGTACTGGTTACCTAATAATCTCACAAGTGTAGGAACACAGTTTGTCCCAGGCTAATCTGAAGAAAATTCATAGCTGGAAGTGAAATCCTGGCTCTGCAGGAAGTGATCTCATGCCAACTTTGGTCTAGTTGGAATTTTACCTTCAGGAATGTGAAAGAAAATTTAAAAAGAAAAAAAAGTGCTTTTTGAAGGGAGTAAGCATCAGTTAAGCCTTAAGCAGTAGTTCAAGGTGCAGGACCTCAGTGGGATAAAGATGTGTTAGAAGTTAAGCTTGTGCTGAAAATGCTTTTCTAATATTTTTTGCATGTAGAAACCCAAGTGCTCCAGTTGTGTACTCTGGCTGTAGTATTCTGCAGTCAATGCACCACCCTAACATATGTTTCTCAAAGCTGGGAGAACTATTGCATATTGTGTCGTTCTTCATTTCATGACACTGTTGATGCAAACCAGGACAGGAAACTGTCTGGGATAATGATACATCACTTACTTCTGTTTACTTTTTACCTTTTCTCCTTGCTCACTGGAAGTTAGGATTAAAGCAAAAAAGGAGGAACATAGAAGTGGATAAATGCTTCCCTTTTGCAAGAAACTGTACACATTTTCTTTAGTGTTCTGTATAATGCAACTCTTTAAAAAAATAATAAAAAGATAAAAGTAGTGTTAAAAATTGTTTTATAGGTAGTTTCCTTTTTGACCTTGGTGCCTGAATGTGCTTACAGGAGAAGCTGATCAAGAGATCTCAAGAGTTGCAGCTTCCTGGGATTGTCTGTCAGAGGAATGAAGAGCAAAAGAATAACTTTCCATCATGAAGTATGTGCCACTATATTTTCGAGTGTCCTTAAAAGACTTTTCTTTGGACATAGTCAAGTGGATACAAGGACCCAAGAGGTCAGACCAACAAATAGATATCAGTCCTTAAGCTGTCTGGGTTTTTTAAATGAAAGTCAGCAGTTGATCTTGGTAACATTTCCTGTGTTAAATACTGGCATGCCTTCTGGTGCTAGTTTGCTATTTGGGTTATTTACATTAGGAAGTAGAGTAACCTTTAGAATTAAGTATTCCTTTTAAGAAGAATTGTTCCTTTATAGTTAATATATAAAGTCTTCCCTTCAGAAAGCAGCTGGAATCCAGCAGCAGGAGGCAGTAGGATTGATCTTCTACTTTTCCTTAACATCTCAGTCCACTTTTCAACTATGACTTTACTGAGACAGTGCTGTCTTGATTTATCTCAGGGCCAGAATAAAAGCATTTCCCTCAATGACCTTGAATTTCTTCAGACTCCTCCATCTGCTGTTTCATGCTTGATGTGCTCGTCTTCCCAGCAAAAGCAGAGCCCAGCCACTGACTGGCTTTGCTAAACAGTCTCTGTTTGCAGACCTGGCAGCTAAAATGCTTTGCTTCCAGAGCTGTACATGGAGGAAGGCAGTTGTGTTCAGCAATTTTCAACAATATTTTTATTTCCTTAGTTTTGGCAGGTTCGTTGTCATGTAAAAGCTGGTGTATGTGCTTCACTGTAAGTGAAATTGGTTCCTAGGGTATTAAGATGGAGCCCTTGAATGTTCTTTTCTCTGCTGCTCTGGTACCTCACCTGTATTTGAGTAGTTAGCTGCATTTTATTTTCAACTAGGAAGTTAATTTGCAAGTAGTAGTGCCACGAATTCATAACTTCCCTTGCTGTATGAATGGACATAAAGAGACTGTACCCTGCCCTTGGGGGTTGTGTGCAATCTTCCCTTGTCTTTTCAGAACTGTGTTTATTCTGTTCTGGAAAAATGACAGCAATAAAAATTAGTCTACTTTCCAGGTGGATATCAGAGTTAAGTGGCATTGCATATAACTGCCCCTGTGAGAGGAACAGCCTTGGAAAAAGAGGGGTTTGGGGTTTCCTCCTCATGCCATGCCTGTGCAAGGAGGTTCTTGTCTGAGTGCCGCTATTGTATGAACATGAAGCAGAAAATGGCATTTTGTCTGATTCTTATTATGTGTTCTCATTACCTTCATGTGTGGCCTGGGAGGGAAGTGGGAAGGGAGGACAGAACAAACCAACCCACTTCCCTCCTTGGTGGTAAACCAGAGTTTTAAATGTGAACTGATTTGGGGTAGGAGAAAAACAGACCAGCATCTGGTGTGTCTGACTGCAGGCTTTTGCCATGTTCGAATCCTGTATGTTTGAGGAAATTGGGCTTCCTCAGCATGGGAGGGTTTAGAGTGACTTATGCTGCCATCCTAAGAGTCACCTATGTGTGTTAGTAGTGAGTGTGTTAAACTCGTTTTGTACTGGGCACAAGTTCTCTTCCTAGAGCAGGGTTGGTTCTCCAGGGTTATTTACCCAGCTGAATTTTGTTTTGAATCTCAGAAGCTGTCATAGTTACCTTTTTTGCACATCAGTAAGTCACGTTATAAGGAATCATCCCTATTTAAATATTTGTATGATTGTACCTAATTTTAGCAAATTCTTAATTTGGCAAATTCTTAATTTGTTTTTTGTGTAAATTTACACGTGGCATTTTCATGGCTTCCTAATTTAACTGTCAAGTTTTATTTTTATTTTGAGATTTGAGTTATATATAAAACAGATAAACAGTGTATTTATTTTGTTGTCCAGAATGTCTTAAATGTGGTGGCTACAAGACAGAATGGAGAAAGTTTATCAAAATATGCAGTTATTTAATGGAACTAACAGAAATTGATTCAAAAGCCTAATGGAAGTGTGACTTGTCTGCTCTCCTTCCTAGCCCCTTCCACACCACCCAGTCAGGCTGCTGCCACTGGGGAGAGAAGCTAGAAATCAGTGGAGCCCTAGTGCTCCAGGACCACTACACATAGACACTGAAGATGTCCTAGCCTCCAGCTCCTTATGAAAAGTCTAAGTGATAAGTGTGGAGACAGCTAATGATACCTGGAAGCCATTTGATGCTGGTCAAAAAAGGAATTTATTATGGGAAAAAATGAGCAAGTAGGACAAGTGATGAGTATCTGGGGACAGAGGTGAATAAAAAAGGTAAAATTTGTCGGGTGGAAAATGTTTTTTTAAAGTAAATAAAAAGGACACACACTAAGATACACAGTCTGAGCACCATATATCTTAGTGTTTTGGGGTTTTCATATAATCTTAGCAGAATCAATTGTTGTAAGTGCTCTAGACTCCCCCCACCCCACACTGTTACAGATGTTTGGTGAAAACTTTGTGAACACAGAACAGTCCGTGAATTTTGTCCAGGTCTTGACAACAATTTTATGGAGTGATTAATGACCTATGTTGCTGTAGTTGCAGGTTTCCTCTTCTGTCTGTTGGTGTTGTAAGTAAAACAGATACAGCTTTTGCAAAAAACAACAAAAAACCAAAAAAAAACCCCACAAACCAAAAAACAAACCAAAAAACAAACCAAAACCCCCAAACAAACAAACAAAAAAACACCAAAAAAAGCCACCAAAAGACAAAGCCCAAAACCCAGGGATGCATTCTCTTAAGGGACTGCTTTAGAAGATGAAGTAAAATGGAGAACTTTTCTCCCAAAAGCTGGAGGAGGAAGAATATTTAAGTTGTATGATCTGTAGGGTAATGTCTTGTGAGGAAAAACAGAGTAGATGCTTCCCAGTGAACCAGCAGAGGAAGGAGACCTGTGCTAGTTATTTTAACTCTTGGTTAGGCAAATAGGATTAGCTATGGGGGATTAAAATGATCAGATCTGAATTTTACTTTAATACAAGTAGGACCATATGTCTTTGGGAAACCCCATCTGGTTTCAGGCAAATCTTAGTGAGAAAATGAGACAATTTCAATACTTTTGTCATTTGTTGTGGGGGTTTTTTGGGATGAGTGGGGGCTTGCCACAGTTTCAGATTGTTCAGTTCATGAAGTTCCTGCTGGATTAATCCTCTGTAAGTGAAATGCTTTGTTTTTGTTTTCCCACTTGTCAGCTTTACACTCTGTTTTCTAAAGGGACAGAGACAGCTTGAAAATTGAATGCTCTAGCAAAGGAAAAAACAGACCTTATAGTCCATCACTTCACATAGCCTTCATTGTCTTCAGAAAAAACTGGTGTGATGATTTTTTGGAAGGAAATAGGGAACAGTGGCAATGGTGAATAATGTAACTAAGTTACATAAGTCATGAACATCTTCAATGTGTTCTTGAAATGCAGGTTTCTCAGTTCCCTTGTGTTCCAGGGTGGTCACAGGTTCAGTCTTCATCTAATATACAGAGAAAGCAGAGAAACAGATTAAATTGTGTGAACTCACTGAATTAAACTCAGCGAAATAGCTTGGTTCTCCTTTCCCCCAGCATTTCCTTCTTTTCTTCAGAAAAATTGCATTGATTTCATTGAAGTTACTCCTGATGCAGGGATGACGGTCTGGCATTGTTGCTGTCTTTCCTTGTCCTGCAGCTGGACTTGAAGGTGTTACCAGCCAATTTGTTTTAAAATAGTACAAAAGTTAGTTGTTGGTTTGTTTTTTTGTTTTTTTTTTTTTTTTTTTCCTTTTAAAGAATAATCTAATATTAATTTAAAAGGAAAATCTTACATATGACCTCATGGTTTAGAGTCAGCCAAATATGAATTCATAAGGTTTTGCACTTAGTTTTTTCTGAGAAGGGGTTCATCTTTTCTCTGTCTTAGCCACCCCCAGTTCTGCTAAGAACCTGGAGCTTGCAGTTACTGTTTCATCTGCCACCTCATTTGAGTCTTGAATGGCTACATCACCTCATAGAGTACAAAACAGCAATATAAACCAGAAAAAACAATATCGAGCGAGACTTGTATTATAAGAGAAAGTGAAAGAACCTGGTGATTCTAGTCCCTGGGGAGGGGAGAGGAAAAAGCAGTACAATGGCTGAGCAGTACAAGCCAAGTACAGGAAGAAAATTGCTGTTTATGGGCTTCCTAAGAGTACCTACATTAAGCTTGGTGTAGTATGAGAAATGCAGTAATACAGAAAGAAAGGGAAAATTGATAGTTCTAAATATAAATCTGTGCATAGCTGAAGAGCCACACAGTGCTTTTCTCCATGGAAATTGCATTTCCTGGGTAGTAAATGGTACTCCTGGAGTCATAAGAGATTCTGTTTCCCAGAGTAACAACACGATGCGTGTTGTACACTTAGTCCATGTACACTTGCCAGAAATGCCATCTTCTGAGTCAGTCTTCTGAGCTCAGGTGTTTAATTAAAATAACTTCCAGTATTTTGGAAAGACTGCTCTCCCTGCTGATTGTACTTGAGACAAGATTTACTATAACTGTTTATTTCCTCTACCAATAAGAATGAATGAGGCATGACCAGATCTGCTGTTTGCACTCCATTCTTGAACAAAAAGTGATAGAAGCAGGGAACATCTTTCAAGATCTTTCTGTCTTGTGCATTTGTTTATGGTGGTACAAAGTGGGGGAAAAGTGCTACGTGCTGTAATAGGTCAAATTTGATGCTCAGCCTGTACTTGCAGAATAAGAGAGTTTTCTGTAGAGACTGCTTGAAAGGGAGATGGATCTCCTTCACAGGAACAAAGTTTGATTTGTAATTCTATCCTTAGGAAATGCACATGCATTCATTTGTTTTTGTTTATAATTCCTTGTATTTCAGAGCCAAGGAAAGAAAGACATTTTGCCTGTTCCTGCCAAAGGATGTAAATAAAGCAGCTGCTTTCTTTCACCATCTGTAATGGCCATCATAGAAACCTGTAGGAAGCAGGCATGATAAAGGGCACTGAATAGATGAGCCAGTGAGCTACATTTACTAGCTTTGGTTTTTAGTGATGCTGGCCTTCTCTGCATGCCAAGGCAGAGGGGCTCTGGCCTTGTGGGGAGCTTGTCAGCTCAGCTCTTGGCCAGAAAGCTCTAGTCAGACTCCTGCCGTGGCACTGGCCAGCATCTCCATTTCTCATCAACCTGTGGCTAGCAAATGGTGGTCAGCCTTTGGCTTCAGGGCTTCTTGGCCTCTGTTACCAGAAAGTGTGAAGATGAATTTCTGCTTCCCCTCCTTCTCTTGCATGTTTGTGTAAGTAATTCTGAACCTCACCTCTTCTGCAGTAACAGCTTTCTTAAGCAATAGTAGCAAAAGAAAAACCACAAAACCCCCCCCCAAAAAACCCCAACATCCCCCCCCCCAAAAAAAAAAACCCACCAGACCAGTAGTTCTCCTGCTTTTCTGTCTCTAAAGTCTGGTGAGGCCACATCTGAGATACTGTGTTCACATTTGGGCTCCCCAGTACAAAAGAGAAATAAAGGTGCTGGGGAGAGTCTGATGGAGGGCCATAAGGATGATGGACTGGAACATCTCTTGTATGAGGAAAGGCTGGGAACTGGGATTGTTCAGTATGGAGAGGGGAAGGCTCAGGGGGATCTCAGCAACATGTAGAAATACCTGAGGGGAGGGTACAAAGAAGGTGCAGTCAGGCTTTTTTTCAGCGGTGCCTGGCATCAGGACCAGAGGTAATGGGCACAGCCTGAAGCCACAGGAGTTTCTCTCTGAAGATCAGGAAACACTTTTTACAGTGAGGCATGACCATTGGTTAATTGACCATTCTCATTTCCTTGTAATGGAATTGCCCATAGTTAAAATTGTTTATTTGCATGTACCTTTACAAAGTAACAAGGAACAAACTCAAAAATATTTGCAGTCTCTGCAAGGGTCACTGCTGAGTTTTCACTTTAGTTCATATTGAGGTGTTAGCTTGCTGTAACAGCTACAGACTTTATAACTGGGACTGACAAGGCATATTAAAAGCACTGTACTGTTGTCACACTATTGTAGTTTTGCTCAGTATTTCAGATGCTGTTGGGCCAAACAAGTGTCCCCACTAGAGAGGGCTTGTTGTCTGTCAGGGACATTGAGCTGTGACAGTTCATCTTAATGTTGCAAATACAGACCACTGCATGGAAAATGAGGTGCTATGCATTTTTTTCTCTGTGCATGTGTTCATTTAGCAAATTCAGTCAGCTGTAGAAGTTTGTTGTGGAAAAATGAAAAATGGTAAGTTACCAAAACATGTTGCAGTATTTTATATGGACTTCCCCCTCTCTACCAATTTCACATTTCAAGAAATTTTTTTTATCAAACACATGATTTTAAAAACTCCACTTACTAAAAATAGTGATTTGACCAGATTAAAATATTACGCTGAAAGCACTTTGGAAATGCAGAGCTGAAGTGCAAGCTAGACTGTGGATTTGATTTAGTCCAGACACAATTAAGTAAAACCTTGAGATCCAGACATTCCTTGTTTTTGAATATTGTTCAAAATCTAGGTCCAGACATGAATCTTGCATTGGAAGGTTGACCAATTTATATATATCTTTGGGGGGTATTTAACAAGATTTGATTGGGATAATGACTGCTTAATATTTTTGATGAATAGAGAGGAGTTAAGGATTTCCTGGGGATGGTCCTGAGGTCATTTTGCTTTTCACAATTACATCCTGCAAGAAGAGGTTGCAGACTGTCCCATGTGTATTGCAAAACTAATGCCAGCATTGATAAACTCAGTACGTAGTAAGAGTGTTTGGTGAACAGAGTATTCTTTTTCTGTATTTAGCACAGTTAAACAAGGTGACAGTTTGCTAAAAGTAATCTTTTCTTGATTTTATTTTTTAATTTACTTCATTTTTCTGCAAATTTGAGATAGTAAAGATGCAATAATCTGAATTTAAGATGGGGGATATGTTTCAATATATTGCCTCAGTGTCCCTTAGCAGCCTGCCATAAAGTCGAGAATAAAATACCTGGAGTAAGGCATATTTTAAGGACTATTCTGAAATAAAAAGCAGGGACTTCTTCCACTGGGTACTTTCACTGCTTTTGCCCTAATCCAAAGCCCAGAGAAGTCTTTCTATTATCTGTGGTTGGCTTGGATTGGGCTCTATCTTAACAATGCCATTATGTCAGCAATAATATTTCGGGAAGCTGAAAAGGCAGCTTGATAAGCAGGGAGAGAGCAGTCAGGACTCAGAAACTGCTGCCACACAGTAGACTGTTCACATAGCATGAGTGTTGTTTAGAAAGTGTTGAGCACTTTGGAAAAACAGATCTGCTGCAGCACATTGCTTAGGGATACTGAAGTCAAAGAGCATCCAAACATTGCTTTGTGAATCGCCTTTACTGCAACTAGAGTTAATGTTTCATTATATTTGGAAAAATGCTATAGAATTACCTTCTGGGCCTCATGGAAAAACTGAAACAACAGGAATGTAAGTTATAACCCCCTTCTCAGATGCCAGGAAAGAGTCCTTGAGGCTGCCATAACCTAACAAGATATCCTGTTGAGGTCAAGAACGTTTTTTTTCCTTCCCTGATCTTTCTACCTCAGGCAAGGAGAAAGGAACTTAAATTAGTTAGAGAAAATAGAAAACACAAAGTGCTGCTGCCCTGCTTGTTAATTCACATGAAGCTGGGATACACATGGGGAAAGGCTTTTGTGTTTCCAAGCATGGTTGCACGGCAAAGCCCCTGCTCTGTGCCTGGGAGATGGGTGGAAGGAGGGTGGCCGTGCCTGGCTCACTCAACCCTCGGGAATGCAAGAGGGGCTGGGCTGGGACGAGGGTATGCAGAATTTTACAATGACCCAGACACTATGAACTTCTGCACGTTGGGGTTTTAAGGATTACGTCCCTAAGTGGCTTAGCTTGGGAGGCAGTAAGTATGGGCAAAGAGGGCCTCAGAAACCCCTGGTCCCTGATTCTCTTTTGTTCCTGAGCTGGGAATTAAGTCCAGCTCTGCTGCCCACCATGCAGCTCAGACTGGAAGTGGGAAAGGATGCCCAGCACACAGCAAGGGGAAGAGGAAATCCCTGGCCACATGACTTCGTGCAGATGGTCTTGGGCTTCTCGCATAATCCTCTGCTTTTGTTTCTTGGGAGAGACCCCACCTCTCCTTTGCCTGAGTGTAAGCTTGTGTAGGAGGCTCAGTGGGGGAAATCTTGCTGATTTAATAAGTCCTTACATGTTGTTTGCCTGTGTATGGGACAATTGACCCTGTAACAATCAATCTTGCACGCTCTCAAATAGGAAAATGCCACGTATGATCTAAGCTACATGCTGAAATGTGGTTATTGGAAATGAATTTTATGGCTGAATAGGCCAGCATCATGTTGTTTCTCTGCTTTTTTGGGCTTTTAGTTATTTAATCACATTGTCATGCCGGCAGAAGATTTTATGTTTTTCCATTTAGCTTGCTGACTTAATCTCCTGCTTCTGGAAATGTTTATATGCAGATGACAAAATAAAGATTTTGTAAGTAAACTGGTGGCTTACTTTTTGATCATGTTAATTGAAAGGCTTATCTTTGTAGCAGCTCTTTAAAGAATAAGAAAGGAATTCCCTGAACTCCTATTATATATATTAAGGTAATTAATTTTTCTGTTTCTTATTCATACTGTGGTTGCTTAAGAACAGAAGTAATAATATTAATTTGGAAGTGTTCTCCTTCCATTTGTCCTTCCATCAAATTGGCTATTCTCTATAGCTGTTGTGTTCTGAACGGTAATCTACCAAATATTTACATGTCTTCCCTTACAGCTTTTGAGTGCATTTGTAAATCTCTTTCTTCTCACACATGGTCCATGTTTTGGTAAAAGAGAGCTAATGCTGGCATTCCTAATTACTGCACTAACATTCCTTATGAAGTTTACGTGAGGAACTCTGTTCAGATCTTAGGTTTTGAAGAGATTCCAAATTTTGGAGGCTGTGAAGAAAATAAGACAGTCCTGTTGATTGTAAGACTTGCATTTTTTTCCCATGTTGAGAAAGGCTAGGATTAGATGAGATAATTACTGCTGCAGAGCGTGTTTGATTGCTCCTAAGTGACTGAGAAATAATCCATCATAGGTAAAGCTGCTGTTACTAGTAGCATTCCCATTCATTTTTGTGTATATTAGAGGTGGGAATATGTTTGAAAAATCTGGCTTTTTAGCTATGAGTGTCACTTGTCTGTAACCTCTGTGCTGCTACTCTATTTTGTTTATACCTGTCATCTATCATATGGTAGATGAGAAGAAGAAAATCAATAAACAGCTATTTTGCCTCCCCCTAACTTCCCATATGTTGAGATGCTTACTGTTGCTCACTTAGCATTCAGGCTTCAAACTGTGTGTTTCAATTTTCTCTTTAATGTATTTTACTTCTCTACTTAGTTTGGTGGGTGTAGTGCTTAGCAGCAGCACGTACCCTCTTTGTGCAGACTGAAGGCTTTAAAAAACATTGAGATGATGATAAACTGAGGTGCACATTTTTGTGGGAGCTTGCACCCTCCATCTTTCGTTGTAAGGTGGGGATAATGGAAGCCTCTTGCCTGCTTAAGTCATGTGATTAAAATGGGACACATTGTGATGTTCTCCTCAATTAGCATGATCGGCTCCCGGGGAGGAAGGGAACGCTGGCTGGGGTGGTTCGCATTTTCCTCTCTAATGAGTAGAAAGAGTCTTTTGAGACTTGCTAAATAATTCAGGCCATTAGGAACCTGTCAACTTAAACAATGCCCCCTCTGACCAGAAAAATGGTTGTGAGCAGTTGGACACCCTGGCAGATGTTGAACTTGTTCTCATTGTTCACTCTGCTCCAGGCAAATAGCTTTGCAGGGTTTGTTGAGGCAGTGTGTGTGGGTGTAAGCAACACATGTTAGCCAGACTTCATCTAGCTTTTATGCTCGAGTATTTCTTTTAGTTGATTTAATGATATTGTAATAAGCTGCTAATATTGCCATTTACCACTTTTAGTATGTTTGCCAGCTAGCTATAATGAAAAATCACAATCAAGACTCAAAAACAAACAAAAAAAATTAAACAATGTCCCCTCCCCAAATTTGACTTCTTTAATAGTCCTTCTGCTGTGTTGATTTCTTGTTTTGCATTTTGAGGTGCTTCTCTACAAGCAGAATGATTAGAGGTATTGTTAAGCAGAATTTGCTGCTTAACTTCGGGGGAAACATTCGTGTCTTGAAACATCCTATAAAATCATACGCATATTCAGGACCACTTTAGTTGAAATTCCTCATGCAACAATCTATTTTATATGCCTTTTGGTTCATGCTATTGAAGTAAACAGTGTTTTGACACAATTTTCTTAGAAACTTTGCCATACCTGTCCTTCTGTAGCATTTATTTATGTCTGCATATTTTTCTGACTTAATTGATGAACCTGTGATCAATATCTGAAAGAAAAGTTATATAATAATTATTTAATAGGTTTGGTTAGAAAACAACCCCTTACAGCTTCCCACCCCCCAGCAACTGTTTGTGCTTCTGTCTTGAATGGATGACAGCAAATAGTCAATTTTGCACAAGCAATTAGCTGGTCTGTTGGATCAGTTAATGGAACAAGCAATGGTAGTAATGCAATGTGAAATAACATGTGTGCTTTGTAAATATTTATGTTGAAAGATCTCCTAGTATATTCTTGTGACAAATTGTTGACTCCACCTTCAAATATTTTTACATGTTTAATAGACAAGTTTTTTTAAAATGGCATGTGTGAAGGCTTCAGTTCTCATTTTGTAACATAATGTATTCCAAAAACCTTTGCACTCATATTTTTATGAGATTTGTCTGAGCTTTAGATTTTTGTTCCCACAAATTAACTGCCCTAAATTGAGAACCTTTTTACATGTATCTATTGCAGTAAAAGACCTTATAATTATAGCTTGTAAGATACAAATACCGAGTTAATTAAAATTATTTGGCTAACTCAAATTTGTTACTGTTCATTGAATATTGCAAAAGTGTATTGTTGAATCAGAGTGCTTGTCAAAAAAAGATGCATCAGTTCTGCTCTAGTGATATTGGATGCAGCAAGTACTGTTTAGGACAGGTTCCCATCTTGGTCTTGTGTATCAGTGTTTCTCACTTTTTTTTTCAAAAAGTCATCTTTTACTGTTAGTTCTAAAGAAAAAAATGACTTTTAAAAAGTGTGAGCCTTTGGGGTTGTGCAGGACAAGTCTCTCTGTCGATGTGGGTACCGCTGCTTCTGAGGGAAACCTTTGTCTCAGGGGTTAACCCTTGTGAGGGCCTTGTTGGTCTCAGATGCTGCAAAGAGAACCTGTCAGAACAACCCCTCATTTTTATTACTGAGCATGACATTATATGGTGTAGGATTATGTGGTCTGTCGGGATCAGCTGTCCCAGCTGTGTCCTCTTGCCCACCCCAACCTGCTCCCTGGCAAGGCAGAGTGAGAAATGGAGAAATCCTTGATGCTGTGCAGGCACTGTTCAGCAACAGTGTAAACAGTCATGTGCTATCACCACTGTTTTGGTCACAAATCCAAAAGAGAGCACCATAGGGGCTACTGTGAAGAAAATTAGCTCTATCCCAGCCAGTCCCAAGTGCAGGATTACTGGAGGATCATTGTATGCTAGGCTTCTCGAATCCAGCATGCTTAGTTGTTGGAATTGAGGCTGCATAGTTCCTAGCTTTTTTCTCTTCTATCTTGGCATTTTTCAGTAATGCTCATACCATGTGCCTTGCCATCATGTGATCATGCTTTATCTTTCTTAATTTAATTATACTGAAAGGAATAAGACAGTAACTAGAGGCACTTTGGTTCCCCAACTATTCTCTGTAAGACTTGAAAATAGATCATAACCACAAATAGTAAGCCCTTGTCTACAGCAGTGCTAAAGAACCATGCAACATAAAAAGAAAGGACAAATTCCATCTTGCTTTAAAGATCAAATGCGTTTTATTGCATGCCTTAAATGGCAGTGGATTCTCACTGTTTTGGACACAAGATATGTGTGGAGTGTCTGTACAGCAAGCCCCTCTTCTCTGCTGAGCTGGGCAAAGGTGTGCTGATTCCACAGGGAGGTGAGAAAGGGGAGAACCCCTTTGATCTCTTTCATCACAGCATTTCACAGAGAGAATGGGAGACTGACAGGAAAGTAGTAGGCACTTAGGGCATTGTAAGTCTCTGTGATAACTAAGGGTATAAAACTGTGCTCATGTACATCATGTTTTTGTTGCTTAACATCTGTTCTGACCTATAGCCAAAGCTGTTAGACTTGTGTTGATGATCTCATTCAGTAAGTGAAATGGCCTGCTTTCTGGTGAGCAGGAATGGGCTAACACACAGGCTCCTGTTTACTCTTTTCCCAAACTCCTCTGAACCAGAATAAAGTAATGAATGACTTCAATAATTTTTTGACATTTTGCATCTGATAAACATTTTGAGATGAGACCAGAAAGCTAAGTGTGTGAGCACTGGCTTGCAGAAGGTTGAGTTCTCAGAAATGGAACTGATGTCTTTATGGAAGAATTTCATGTAGTGTAAGGTTTGCCTTCACTGCTGGTTGAATGGGAGACCACTGTGCTTCTTGTGTGGTTCCACTTCAAGGCCAAAGATACCAAGAATGGATCATCAGTACCGTTTAATGAAAATATTTCTTTAGCAGATGTTGCATGATTCAGATGTTTCAGTCATGAGATCAGCAAGGCATTGAAACTCATCTCTGGTTTTTATTCTGTTGACAACAACATGCAATTATTTTTTAGCATTAGTTACACTTAGTATAGCATAGCTTCCCAGCTTTCTTGAGAGCTCCACTAGAGGTTTCATGGGCCTCCACAGTTTCTGATCTGAGAACCCAAATTTCCTACCTCAAAATTCTTTAATTCCATAGAATTAAATCTACATGGATTCTGTTTCAGAGAGCATGGGAACCTGTTTTGGATTTCATGGGAAGGCTCTGTACACATCTGTGTACTGTAACAGCCTGTGATTAAGCCATGATCAGCAAGACATTGATATCTTTCCACATGTGCCCATCCAGCACCCATCTGTTGAGTATTAGTCGAGGGACCTTATGTACCAGGGATTTTCACACAGCTCAGCTGTATCAATGTCAGGTGAGCCAGGCAGGAAAGGTCAAGAGGCAAAATGGAGAACTGGTATTTCAGAAACAGACTGGACTGTGTCTAGGAAAAGATATTTTATAGGCATGGCATATGTATATGGAAGTAGACTGACTTTAGGGAAGGAGGCATGTCATTGTCTCAGCATGAATGCTGGGGATAGGTGCCTTTTCTATATTTTTCTTCATGGATTTCCATTGCTTAGGAATCAAAACTGTGGTGACAGTGGGATGTCTTAGCACTTTTGAAGTAAAATCTAAGTTTTTGTAGTGTAGAAGTGATATAAAAGATAGGTTAAAATACCTGTCTTTAATTTTGAGGATTCATTTCTCTTCATCTGTAAAATTAAGTGACTTTAAAACATCTTTATAGATGGAGAGAAATGAATTCTCAAAATAACACACACAACTTTATTTTTAGTTCCATTATGGACTTCTCTGCACAAACTGCAGTTTGTTTTTATGGCAAAACAGAGACGTTAAGAGCCATTAAACTATCAGAGACATACATTAACTCTTGCTGTACTGAAATACCCCGTAATTTCCTGTGTGACCTAGCAGCTCTTTAGAAAATAGGGATAATGACACCCTTCCATTTCCTAGCAATGTTGTGATGATAATACATTTGTGGAAGATTGTGAGGTGCATAAATACTTCTCATAGTAGTAAGAGATGAATCTATTGTTTTCACCATGGGGCTTGCCTACTCCTTGTTGATCTCCAGAGAATATTTCATTATCACATTGTAGCAAGTTGATAATGGCAAGGCAGTAGGTGAGAAAAGGGGGACAAGGTAGATGTGGAGAGTCAGTTTTGGGAGTGTAATGGATAAGGACCCTCATGTTGCAACCCAGAAGCTAGACTGTACCACATAAGTCAAGCAGAGGTCAGAAATGTATGCCTTTAACATGCAATGTCTGTGTGCTAAAAGTAATCAGTTAAGTATATTAGAGATGAAATTTTGAAAATAAAACTTATTTAAAAATGAACTTGGGGGTATCAACTGGAGTCTTAAGACCAAATTTAATGAATGTTGATTGCCTTGTCACAAAGAGAAGGAATGTATTGATGGAACAGGCTGATAAAAACTGGAAGGCATAGTGAATACACAGGTAGATTACAAATAATGTAGTAAGCAGCTGAATGACTCCTAGGACTGCAGTGATCACATGCATAAGTCACATACTGCTCTATTAGGTTTTACAAAAACTGGCCTATGGAACTTGCATATAGAAAACTTAATGGAGGTCAGTAGAATTCAAGGAAGGATTTGACCACTGCCATGATGAGAAGAGTGTATTCAGTGATAATATTGTTAACCCGTGAAGTTTGAGAAGAGATCAAAGTTGTTATTTTCCAGTGGATGAGTTAGTTATAACTGGGCTTTGGAGATTAAATAGAATTTTGTTCCAAATTACTTCAAAGCTGCTAGGTTCTGGAGCTTCCTCTATAATGAGTCTGAATAATAGACACAGTGAAATTGGGGTCCACTTTTAGGAGGAAATTCCTCTGTTACTGAAATCATTATTTCAATTTTGTGGACCTGCATATTGATTTGGGGCTTTTGTGGGTTACTAATGCTTTTTATTATAGTGTTCATGTATTTCTTTTCAAATGAACACGTCATCTGCAGTGTAACTTGGCTGCATTTTCTCACTTGGCACTTGAATGTAACTTGGCAATTTTATTAGAATATTTGAATAAATGCATTGTTTTTTGGCTGAGTTTGTTCACCAACTGCTGCTGCAATCAATGAATTTTTGAGCTTTTCTGGTAATAAAGCAATTGTTCATGCACCTAACTACAGATTAGTAGCCTAGCTCTGTATATTGAAACTTAGGTGATGCCATTTGTATATGAAGAGGTACATTTTATCTAAAGTCAATTACTAAAAAACAATTACTAAAAACGTACTGGGAAAGGTAATTTTTTCCATGAGAAAGTGTAAATGCCTGACAAAAGAGAGTGGCAAGGAAGAGAGTGCCAGAGTTTGCGGTTGTACGTGTGATGCTGTTGTGCAGAGTTGTTAAACACAACTGAGAGCTGCTCCTAAGAGTGTGTTTTCCTGACTGCAGCATTCCTGCTGTGGTTTGAGGAATTACATTGCGTTTTTGCCAGGATGTCTCACTCAAGGATGTTAGGGTTACCTACTCCCTCCTAACAAGCTTAGGGAAAAAAAGGGAAAAAACTCACAAAAGACAAAAAAGAAAGAAAAAAAGAAAAGAGGAGGAGACCCTGGAGCTGCCTTCAGGCAGGCAAACGCCTTGCAATTCATCAGATTTCCAAGCAGCTTTCCTGTGGAAGCAGCGCGGAGGCTGAGGAATGCGGGGTCAGACAAGAGCTCAGTCACGGTGTATTCCCCGGCGGCTGCCCGGCATCGCGGCGGGCCGGCCCCTGGAAAACCACCCCGAGCTCCAGCCGGCACCGTGCTGCTCCAGCGGCGGAAAAAATCGAGCGGGAGGAGGGTGTGTAGCCTGCAGACAAAAATACATCCAGCCTCGCGCAGGATCTGTTTTTAGTTCCCGGCGGCTGTGCTGTGCTGTGAAGTGTTAGGCACAGTTTCCTNGCTGTGCTGTGCTGTGCTGTGCTGTGCTGTGCTGTGCTGTGCTGTGCTGTGCTGCCAGGACTTGCAGCCCCTCTGCCGCCTCTGCTATGGGTGGCTGCACCCAAGGTGAATGGTTTTCTTCCAGAAAACAGTTCTTGGTGGTCATCTGTCATACTCTATTGCCTGAATTGCTAAATAAACCACTGCTGGGATCATTTTACATCTCTGCTATGATGGAGCTAGATTTTTTCTTTTTTTTTTTAAGGCAAACTATTCGAAAGTGTGTTTAATAGCACTACGGTTTCTGTTATGTTAAAGTGACTCTTCCAATACAGTGAATTGAATAATCCCTCTGAATCTTTGATTTTTCTTTTTTTATTGTTGTGTCTATTCTCAGTAATACTTAGAGTGACTTACAATAAATAGTGTACCCAAGCAAGGGTGTAATGTTTGTGTAGTGCTAGGAGAAAGAATTTCAGTCCACACTACTACCACTGCTGGAAAACCAAAGCTCTGCATCTGCCAGAGGCAAGTCCGGCACAGGTTTTCATCTTTCTACGTAAATTTTTAATACGTAATTGTACACAAATAGTGAAAATGCTATGTTCCGTGGCAGACAAAATAAAAATGAGGAAAATGCCCCCCAAAATGGAGAAGTGCCTTCGCCGCCTTGGTTTCCCTTTTTTTTTGTTTTTTTTTTTTTTTTTCAGCATGGTGATTAATTGTTTTTGCAATGCAATCAGAGTTTGCAACTTTGTGCTTGTTGCTGATGTGGTCACTGAGTTAATTTTGTACACTGGTGACTTCATTCTGGAAATCATGCATTTCTTTCTCTTTAGGGTGGATGATTTGATAATGTTATACAATGTATAGTAAGTTACAATTGAGAGGCAAGAGCTGGACTTTTTTTATCTGATCATCTTCAATGGGAAAGAGGTATCCACGTACCATGGGAGGATGGACTCTTAATGGGGCAGTCTGTAGCTGTGAAGCTACAAAACAATTTTTTTTTAGTGAGGAAACCTAATCTTCAGTGTACTCTTTTTGTTCTTTTAATGTGCGAGTAACATGCTGGTACTACAGGGGTACAGGAAAGGAAGCCTTAAGCTGTGTTACTGCTGTAGAGCTCTTGGCATGCAAAAATCAAGGTCTGCTTTCAATTTTCCAAGGGACCGTGTCTCAAGTTTACTTTTGGTGTCTCACTCCCAGATCGTCTGTCCTCTTCAGGAAGTCCCAGGGCTGAAGGTAGGAAAGCACTTACTTTGGAATCGACACTCTCAGGTATTTATGAATGTGTAAACTGAGAACTAGAAAAGACCATGCCAATTGTGGCCTGGTTTCCCACTCCTGCTTGTGGAGCAGGCTGTGTTATAGGTGACAAGCAGGGAGTTTTGCAGCCACCCCACCCCTCTGCCTGAAACACTCTGTTCTGCCAGTTCCTGAAGGAGACTTTTCTCTGATGCCATGGGTTAAGAGTTGTTGCAAAAAACTTGGGATGTGTTGTGCCAGAAAGAGTCTTTGTGGGCAGAATGTGTTAATGTTCCTGTCTTGGATCGTTCTTCCTTTCTGCCATTTGCTTCTCTTATTTGGTCGGGTCTATGTGGCTGCTCATGGTGTTTTGAACTGTGTCCTAGTCCAAAAATAACCTTTATCCTATCTTCTCCAAAGCTGATGTTTTGGCACCTACAGTTTTGGGAGGATATGTGTGAGAGAATATCCCCATAGCTGCCTGCTGACTGTGGTTGTATTTGATAGCATGAGCTGGTTGCTACTGAAACAGACAAGAAAGGAGATGGGCAAATGTTCCTGATGGAGGATTGGGAATCCCAGTTTGACCAAAAGGCCCAAGTCTCCCCTCCTTGTGTTGCTATGGGTGAAGAGGGCTGAGGCACAGACCTCTGCAGGGGTTTGTGTAAGCAAAGCCTGCAGACTTGCACTCGGTCTCCAAAGTGCTGGGCAGTGATGCTGCCTGGAGCCCAGGCTCTCCTGCCTGGAGTGTCTTGGCTCCTTTCAGGTGCACCATCCTCCCCACCTGAGGCCTCAGACCTTGAAATCCCCTGAAAGCCCTGTGTAATTCTGCACCACGACCTGACAGTGTGCTTACAGCCTAAGTAGGTGGAGAAGTCTTTCAGATCACTGAGTTAATTTCCCCTCCAAGGGCAGGAAATAGACCCGTAGATGTATCAACTCTTTAACTACTGCAGCTACTGCAGCATTAAGCCAAGATGTTAGCTGGCTTCCTGGTAGGTTCTTTCTTTTTGTTTTTTAACAAGCTTAATGGCTTTTATTTAAATGGATGTGCACTTTAGCCATTGTGTATAAATTCAATAACATTTACAAATGGTGAAATTTGTTTTTCCTGCCAAAGAAAAATAAGTCCCTAGAGATTTAGATTGTATCAGCACTGCTGTAATATGATAAGGATCTTCAGGCTTGATTCAACCTTCCATATTGCACTAACTTGAAAGCTATAAAGCCTAATTCAATAAAGCTGCCAGTGTCTTAGACCTAGAGTGATGGGTTGAGCAAAAGAAGGGATCACATCCCAGGTACGGGATGCTTAATTCTGATGTGATATAGATGTGAAGCATGGTAGATCTATTGGAATTAGTGTTATTTTAAGAGAAGAAACAGAAAAGGAGAGTGTCCCTTTCTCACTTAAACTGTGAAATTAGAAGTCCATCTGCAATGTAGGTATAGTTCACAGCATGAAAAGAAGTGTCTGGGGTCATAAAGGCTGCTTGTGTTTAATGAGAAAAACAATTGACTTTAATTTGATGTGTAAGCTACCAAACAGTTACTAATACAGCAAACTAGAACTCTACAGAGACTAATGAGTGAGTGAGGAATTCTGGCTTCAAACTGAATTTTAAGACAAAATAGTCCTATATATATATTTTTAATTCAGGCATACTTGTGGTGTTTTGGTTATTCATTCTTTGAATACAGTGGTATATAATGCAGAGTATCCTGCCAAGAATACTGTGGCATAATTATTGTGGTATATTTTTATAATAGGAATGTGATTGAGATTGCAGGAATAAGAAATCTGCTTCTGATTTGTGGAAGCATGTGACCAAAGTGCGTAGTTCGAAAAATACAGTAAATTGTTTCCAGTAAGAAACTCCACATTTAATCCAGCTACAGTGTTGTGCTAACCTGCCCCTCTCATTAATTTCACATATCCGTCCATACACAGCCGTGCAGGAAGGGGAGGGCAGGTTCACATTCTAGTGTTCTGTATTACTTTCATATTAAAAACCAAAGTAGATTAAAAGTTAATTAAAGCTTCAAACCTGTAATTCTGTATCCCTGTAAGAATTCACAAAGCACAGTGATTCTTTGGAAAACTTATGAACACATTAATATCTGGAAGTTAGTTATATACAATTTTGAAGACTTTGCAAGCCATTTAAAATGGACAGTGTTTTAAACATGAGGTGAAAGAGGATGTAAAAGTTGTTTGAAAGAAAATACAAGATTTGCTCAGGCAATTCAAACAAACCAAAAATAACACAAAAAGCTTTTCCTGGTGTAAAAAACCAGCAGTGTAGTTGCTATACATCAAACCCTGCAACACTTCTAATTTGGTCCACTGTTAAAGGAAAACAAATAGGTAATTTCTTATAAATCAGGGGATTTTATGTTTCATTTTTTATTGTTCTGAAATAGTTTCAGATTCTCCATTATCCCAGCTGCTCTAGTTCTGATGACAGTCTCCTGGGGTGCACTTAGGAGCCGTGCACTGAGGACAGCTGTCTGTGTAAGGACCCTCCTGGTGCTGCCTTTTCTCTGTGCCTCCCCACTCCATGTGCACAGTCCAGAGGTGTCCATACTGGCCCCACTCTGTGGCTGGGAGCCCTTACCTGCCCTTGTAAGAAATGAGGGTTTTAAACACAGCAGAAAGCATGTGACTCCTCTTGCTTCATCACTAGAGAGTAGTTGATGGGATATACTCTTCTCCCAAAGACCCTTTGTATGAGTCTTTTTATCACTGCAGAGTGAGTTGAAGCTCTGCCTTTCTTTGGCAGATGCTTATACTTGGGTAGGTGGCTGTGAGGGACTGCTCAGTGGCAAGTATTCCAGGATTGGTCCTATGCTGTCTTGAAAGGAATGCAGAGATGCAGGTAATGATCCTCCTGTTAGTGAAGAAAGTCTGATGACTTTGTGATACGTGCTTGCTGCTTTAGCTATAAGTAAAAATAAAATATTTGGTTTAGTTTATTTCTTTCTTTCCTCAAGGGAGGATTTTCTTAAAAAGTTAAAACTGCTTCCTGCTGTGTCTTTGTGAAGAGCTGAGAAGATGGAGGTTGCTCTTGTCTCCCAGGTAACAAGTGACAGGACCAAAGGAAGTGGCCTGAAGTTATGCCAGGGGGAGCTTTATATTAGATATTAGAAAAAATAACAAATCTTCACATGAAAGAGTGGTCAGGCATCAGGGAAATGTTAGAATCAGCATCCCTGGAAGGGTTCAAAAGGCATGTGGATGTGATACTATGGGTAAGTGGTGAACTTGGCAGTGCTGAGTTAAGATGATCTTAGAGACAATTTCCAACCTTAAGGATTCTGTGATTCTATGTAGGGTCTTATTTTATAGGGACGAGACAGCTAGCTCTAGGTCTTACCTATTTTTTAGCTCTTAATCCAGCTCTCCTTTTAAATACTTTTTTGTTCTTAATGATAGGAAGTTTTAAATTTAAGCTCTTCTGCTATGCATGAAAAGTTTTGTTCTTGGTAATGCTGAAGACTCTCGTGAGTACCTGCATTTTTTAATGAGCCCTCATTCAGTGATGCCAATTTGATAGCATGATGTTAGCCTCAACTGCACTCATCCATACTGATTTTATTTTATTTTATTTTATTTTATTTTATTTTATTATTGTATTGTATTGTATTGTATTTTTTACTGTTTTGGCTACTGGCACAGATGATATGTTTAGTAAAGTGAGACTCAACTTCCCTGTGACTCTTCAGTTGATTTTTAGGGAAGCTTCAGCAGGGGTAAGTGATTTGTAGACCACTTATTTTTTATCTGCCAGTGAAGATTTATTTTCACCAGCCACCCAGAGGAATAAAGGCATCAAAATACATCAGAGACTTAGCTTTGGTACATGTGTTTGTCTCATGAGGGTTAACTTTGTGATCCAGACTAAAGTTTAACATTGCTAGGGTTGACTTTAGTTGCTCTTTTTCAGCATCCTAGGTGGTGGGACTGAGACAGTCCCAGACAAGCACACCTGCTGAACCTTCCTAGGAAGATGCTACCCAAGCCCCTTGCCTTTTTGTGGCCACTGTCCAATGCTGACTGTGGTTGTGGAGGATTCAGCCTACTGGTGGCTTCCCATCTGGAAGCTTGCCGTGTTCTGACCTGTAGTTTCAGAGAGTCTCAGCCCAGTTAGCGTGACTGTATGGGAAGCAGATGGCTGACAGTAGAAAAATTATGTTTGGTATGTGTTCCTGCTATAGCAGATGAGAGCAGTGCAGGAGCCTGTCTCCCTTGACTCAGATCTCCCACCAATTTGTAACACAATAATTCCCTATTATATCTCATTAGCAAACCTAGAACTGGGATATTATTATTATGATTCAGTTTTGCTTGAAATATGGTTAGTGAGTCAGGTTTGGAAACCTTTGGGAGATTAAGACTGGAGAGGAAAGCACCCCTGCAATTGCTGAGCACTACTTGTACTTGTGTTCACCTTAAAGAAAGTAATTTTTTCCTCTAGAGTTCGTAAAGCAGTCCAGCTGTGGTGGTAATAATGAGGGAATAGAGGTGGCAGGCGCTTCTCCAAAACAGCTCCTGAGCTTGTGTGTTTGTCTTGTGAAGAAAGTTCTAGGAGAGCTTTATGTGGAGAAGCCTCAAGGTGGGGAAATACATTTTTAGCTCTAGGGTTATGACTGGTGCTAATGTTTGGGTGTGGTGGGGATGGTGGGGTTCCTGGATTAGTATGTTTGCATAGCTGGGTTTTTTTTGAATGTGTCAAGGGGAACCAGGGTGAAGATTGAAAACTTCTTTTTTAGGTAATGTGGTTATAATTGAAAGCAAATAAACTCTTAATAGTCATCTTCAAGCATAGTGAACTGCTTTCTAATTATGCTGATTATAATTGCTGAAAATATTCATAGAAACTGGTTTTGCTCACAAGAAGTATTCATCCCTCTGCATAGAAAATGAGGAAAGCACATCTTCTGTAGCAGTGGATAGCTGGAGAAATATAGCTGAAACTGAAGTCTGTCCCCTGCACTGTGATTTCCAGGGCTTCCACAGATCAAATAGTGTAAAACACTTGTGTTGGGAGTGGGCACAGCCAGAGTTCGTCCATGACCACCACCCTGCCCCTGTATCATGCAGCCTTTGGGTATAAGCTGACTTCCTCTGTTCTTCCTCCACTAATTGGAAGTAACAGAAATGAAATTGCTTCACACAAGTGTGAGGCAAGAGAAAGGCATGGCAGCTGATTTCCAGGGTGATGGTGTTTGTGCAGCCTCAGAGATGCCCCAGTGGGTTATGGCAGTGTGCGTGGATGTTGAGCCTATCATAGCTTTCTGAATGGCTGGGATGCTGAGAAGAATCCCTTGGGGCTATTTCTATGGAATTTATTGACTGTTCTGCTGTAGTGCAGACTGACTCCTGCACAGACCGAGACACTGTTTTGTAGACATTGTACCCCGAGATAAATTTATTCCCTCACTCACCCATTGTGTGGCCTGTGTGTTGGAGACATGTACAATGGACCCTGGTACCCACGGCTCGAGCCTTGATGAATTTAATGTCTGTCTTTTGAGGTTCATGACAGCAGCTTGCTCACTACCTACTCTGTTAAAAGGATTACCTAACCATTGCACAATCACTATGGAGACCAGATGGTCTTTTTGCCTGTTTCTTTAGACAAATTGAGTTCAGTGTTTCCTTATGAATAGATATAAGCCCCTCAAAGCCCTTGCTGAATGTGCTTTCTGCTCCCAGATGAGGAATTCTGAATGTAAACTCATTGCTTGTTTGTGGTCTGTGCCTCTTGGATATAGGAAGAGAATACTGCTGGGTGTTGGCAATTTGTTCAGGAGCTTGGAGCTTAGGAACTTTGTGTGTTGTCTTCTGCTAACCTTGAATCAATAGTCTTTTTGTTCAATCCAAGTTGCATGACGCTTTAAAAACTGTTCACATAGAGGAGTGCACTTAGCAGCATAGGCAAATCAAACCTGCACAGGCAAGGGCATCTAAATAGCAAACTTCCAAATTGTTAGAGAGAGTAAGAAAATTACAGATTTTTTT
>VZTT01043329.1:8844-25466 GCA_013400855.1 Buphagus erythrorhynchus | reverse complement strand
TCCCACAGAGATAAGGATCACTGCCCCACCTGTTTTCAACAGATGGTGATAGAATACATACTTTTGGTCACATTGCAACCCACGACAGGGTCCCTCTTCAAGGGATCATTTTGCTGTTTGGCTGGTTTCTCACAGAAACTCAGCAGCAGGCATCCAGAAAATCAGTTCTATCAATGTAAGCAAGCTGCTCTGTGCCTAAATTTAAGACAGATTCACTATTCCTAAATGAAGGTGAGACATACTATGTCTTTGATTTGCCCCTAGAATTTCCTACATTCTTTTAAATAAATCTAAAGCAAGCAAACAAACAAAAGTTTTAATTTACAAAATATCCTTCAATTTACAAGATTTCTGCTTTCCAACTGCCAGTAATTAATCTGCCAGGTCAGTAAAAATACATGCAGAGGCAAGATTTATTTCATACCTAAGGAAACAAGCCTTGCTCGGCTCCCTGAATTCCCAGCCAGTGCTAGGAAGAAAGTGATTTCTCTTTCTTGGTTCCTAAGAGCATTTCAAGAGCTGGAAATAAAAATTGCTGATGGGGGCCTTGCACTGTTGTTACTGAAGCAGACTTATTTTCATGTGTTTCAGAAACTTTTCCTACCCTTTTTTCCATTGCTTGTGTCTTGATTCCATCTAAATTTTTTTGTCTACAGCTGTCTTGCTGTGATTTTTTAATGAGTTTTTCCATCTGTGACCATGTGGTCCAAAGAGCAGGGAGAGGTATTGGGTTAACAATACATAGGGATACCTGAGAGCAAAAGGAGAACTAGGAACATGTGTGGGTATGCCCTTACATGTCCCCACAAGTCCCATGGTTTTAGGGTGAAGCCTCTACACCTGCAGGGCAGGGGCCAGACCTAATGTCTGAGGCCTTGCTTTTTAACAGCCAGCTTCCCAGGGTCTTAAATTTATGCCCTCTGTGTAGGGAACCTAGGCTAAGTCCCAGTCCATCTTAGCCAAATCAACTACCACATCTGGATATGATGAATACCCCAAATGTGCAATATGTTCAGCTCATCTGAAGGAAATTTTATTTTTTCAGCGTAAAACTGAAGTTAACTTACTGTTCTGAGAATTCTTAGAAGTAAATTATTATACAAAATCATATGTTGCTCCACTAAAACATAAAGCCTTGAAAATATTAAGCAATGCAAGAAAAGCCAGCATTAGAGTGAGGAAGCTTTTCCTAAATTACACTCTTATTATTTAAAAGTAGTTAAATTAATTTAACAACAGCAACTCTCAGAAGATTTCCAGTTTTGCCTTCATGATACATAGACACAGGGAGGAACTCACCAGTGCTGGATATCTCTGTCCTCTCTCATCATAAGTCTTTAGACAGCTGCTCCTCTGTCTCCCTCACAATGCTCTTTTAATGTCAAAACCTACATTTTAACTAAATTTCCACGTGTTAATGATGAGCAGTTGCTTCAAAAGCTGAAATAATTCATTGATGACAGGTCAGAAATAGATTCAGCTCTGAGATCTTGGTGGGGAGGGTTTTACTTCCCGTGTATGACAAACTCCAAGGACAGGAGAAAGTCCCTTTGCCCCTGAGACTTTGCCTCCACAGAGTGATTCCAGTGGGGTGAATAGCAGGGGTGGAATGAGATGAGCTTTAAAATCCCTTCCAACCCAAACCATCCAGGGTTGCTCTGACTCTGTGAATATGCTAGTGACAGGAGATGTATGATTTCTATCTCAACAGCAAGATGTCTGATACAGGTGAATTATCAGTTACATGTTTCCACCCAGCTGAGTCCTGTGTGAGCCAGGACAGCAGTACTGGTGTCACCAAACAGGCTGTGCAGAATCACAACCCCACCACCACCCTGTGCAGGGACATCCCTGTGCATCTCAGCTGAGGCTGCCTCTGGGCAACAACACTGATATGGAAACAAAAATGCTGCTCACTGCAGCATCTGGACTTGTGCCCAACCTAGGTAACAGCCAAATAACTCTGGGCACCTCAGGGCAGTGCTTGAGCTGTCAAGATAATTATACATCACAAAAAATCATAAAATCATGGAAAGGTTTGAGATGGAAGTGCTCCAGCAGCAGGCATGGAATTTGGTATGAATTTGAGGGCTCAAGAGACCAGAATTTCACTGATCTTGGCCAGTTTTTCAACCCTGGGCCAAAAAAGGGAATCCAGAATGCCTTTCCTCTGTTCATTCATGCATTAGTTTGCCCCTAGTTCCTAGTTCCCAGAGATTTCACAGCAAGAATGTAATCTGTGAGGTCCTCTGCTCATTAGTGCTGTGCCTGGACCTACAAGTGCACTTTTCCTTTTTTTTCTGTTGCTTTAAAACCCCTGCAGCCTTAGAAGCTGGTGTTCATGGAATTGCTGCAGAGGCATCACAGGAGAGCCTCACTGGGGTCTGTGGGAGAGAAAAGGCTCATGATTATTTTTTCTGAGTGATGGCAGAGAGGAACACACGCCCTTTTCTTAAAGCAGAGACCTGGGGTGAGGAGGGAAATTTCAGCAAAATAGAGAAAAAGTTTCATCCCTTGGTAAAAGACTGGGGATAAACTAAAGAAAAGTTCCACCACACAAACAATAACCTTGTAGTTATTTCCTACCTTATTATTTATTATTTTGACATGAAACTCTTCCTTGGAGTCCTGTTGCAATGTGTTCACACTTAATGTGTGTAACAAGAGCCCTTTTTGATAAGTTTCATAGCTCAGAACTTTCTCATCCAGAAGTTTAGAGTACTTTGTGTCCTGCAGGATCTGAAGCACAGATGACTGAACCAGTTGCAAAACCCTATATATTGAGTTTTATTGACTGAATTTTCTTCCACTGGAGTTAAATCCATTTATGGAGCTAATGCAAAAGCAGTGCACCACTTATATTCTGAAAATAACACTTAAACCTGCAAAGGAGCCTTTCTTGGTGTTTTGATATGAGGTCTTACACACCTTTAATATTGCAATATTGTGCAATGTCAGGTCCCTTAATTTGAAGGACAACTACATATTAATTACAAATAAAAAAATAAAAAGGAAAAATATCAAAATAAAATTCAGCAGCTGAGAATGTTCAAAATCTTTGAGGATATAAACCCCATTCACTCAGTTTGAAAATAGATGCAATATGTTTATGAGCACAAACTACCAAAATCTATAAACTGTGAAACTGGTTACTCTGTCATGTGAGTTTGTGTTAAGGCTGAATTTCTGATTCGTAGGTTCCTTTAGCCATAATAAGCCAGTACAGAAACATTGAAAGCCAAACTGTAGAAACTTCAATACAGAGAAAGTACCAGAAATTTATGATATTAAAGATCATTTGATGTGAAGGATATTGAAAATACTAAATATTTTGTAATAGTATGTTTTGGTGTTATCATGGATGCATTATCTATTTTTTCTGCAGGAAAATCTTCTTGTTCCTATTCTGGAAGATGCCCCAATTTTTATTTTTTTTAATAAGCCCTTCCTCCAGCTACAGGGATGACTTAGAATATTTCATTTAGTATTTATCCAATTTATTTTACATCCATAATAATGGGCTCCAAGCAAAAAACCTCTTGTGTTCTGTCACCTCAAACAAACAACAAAAGACTTAGAATTCCTAAAAGGAGTTTCTTATAGAATTAAAAATGCCAAAAAACAAATGAGAGGGTTTGTCCCCCTTCAGTCCTTGAACCAGAGTCCCTGCTGTGCTTTGTGTTCTCTCCTGTTGAGATTCACAGTAGCTGGACAGGTAATTCATCCCACTACAATCAACAATCCTGCCAGTAGAAGAAGTGCTCATTAACTGGAAGTGATAGTAGCAGTTTGGGAGGACTCTCCACCATTACAAAAAAAAATATTTTATTTATATTCTTTCAATCTTATTGCCAAGGAAAGAAACATGCCCAAAATGCAGTAAGATGGAGCAGTTAAGTGACATTCAGAATTATTTAGAGGAAGATCTATGAAATACCTACACAGTTCATCAAGCAGATGAACATAAACAGTAGTTCCAATGTTTTAAGTTGGCATAAAACTAACAAAAGGTGTCAAAAACAGCTGACTTAAGAAAGAAATAAAGTAAACATCATTCTAAATTGGAATTACAGTGCCCGTGGAATTCTTAAATTGCTCCGCTGTGAGCAAAACATTGAAGATGCCATAAATGAAGAAAAAAAAAAAAGAAAAGAAAAATCTTCCATATACTTTATAACAGTTTCTAAAACCAACACCGAAGCTGAAACAAACAAAAAATTACTGTTTGAAATGGATGGGAGTGGGAGCTTTTCTTTTTTATAATTACAGTATTTGTAGTGTGAAAATGTTAAACTCGTCTTGAATAAAACTTAACTTTTTTTTTTCACTCTGCTCTGGGAAAAACTTATTTTGAAAATATGCACCAGAAGCTGGAAGGAACCTCTTTATGCCTTTTTCATGGTTTTCAGTTCTTTGGAATAAATACAATCATAAAATCATCATGAAATCATAAAAAAGGCCTGAATTGGACCAGACATTAAAGATCATCTAGTTCCACTCACCCAACATAGGCAGGGACACTTTCCACTAGACCAAGAATTTGAGAAATACATGATGGCTTGAGGAAATGCTGATTTTTCACTGGTTTGAATTCAGATTTTGCAGAATATGGATTTCTGTGCCATGATTTTCTTTTACTTCCACATGGTGCTTGTGGAATAAAGATTCTTTATCATTTTGGCTACATTTAAGAGTGTGAGTAATTATTCTGCTTTTCTGTTGCTTAAATTCTTAGCAGGAAATACAGGTGCAGATGTGAATTAACACATAGAATGTGTATTTGATGACTGTGTATATTAGATTTCAAAAGACAAAAGCCATTCTTAGATATTGTGAACAAATAAGAAAGTTATTTAAAATATTACTTCCTTAGAGCTTTATGAGTCATTTATGTCTTGTATTCTATCAATGCAGCATAAAAAATTCCCAAATCTGTATTTTGGGGTTCACTAAGTGAATACCTGACTAAAGACAGGCACAAGCAGGCATTTCCTTTCTAGACCATTGATGTCCCTCATTACAGCATGCCTAATAAACGCCATGGAATCAGAGAATTTTTGGGATTGGAAGGGACCTTGAAGCCCATTCAAGTTTCTTCAAGCCCTGTCCAACCAGGTCTTGAACAATTCCAGGGATTCTGACTCTATGAATTTGGTGTAAAATTACCTATGCCTTCCTCATTTAAGAGCCATCAGTAATTTTTGGTGCTATGCTGCTGAATTCATGAAATGGCTTCAGAAAAACATTTGTGTTTTCCCTGCTTTAAAGTAGTGAGATAGGAAATACAAGAAGCCAGTCAAAATCTAATATCAGCAAAAATAATAATATATTTTTATCCATAAGGAACCTCACTGCTGAAGCAGGTAAAAATAGATCACAGTGTATCTTTAGCATTAAAGAGTTAGATTTTTATCAGAATGGGATGTTAGGACAGTCTTAATTCCATGGCACTTGGATAAAGCATTAAAAAGCATCAATAGGAAGATGATGCCTCCCACAATGCAGATGTAAAAGTTTGTACCGCTCACAGAATTAAATTACACAATTTCAAGGCCAGTAAATATGTATGTTGGTACATTGAAAATAGCCCAGGGAATTTAGATATTTCCTATTCATTTTGGCTGTTAAATACACATCTGCTGCACATATTTCCTTAAAAATATCATAGCTCTTTTTCAAAGATATGATGAAATCTATTTAATGATGTTGAAAAATTGAAACTAATTTAATAGCTTAGAGACTATAAAGAAGAAACATTAAACAATTCTAATAATGTGACTTTTAAAACTATTCTATCATAGATGATAATTTGATCTTTTCATATCAATATTTAAAGAATTTTTTCTATCTTTTAAAAGTTTTTCTTTAAATGGCATATGTTGTTTTTGATTATTGCAGCACTTTTTGCTTTTAATGAAAATATTTTTTAAAATTGAAGCATTTATCTGACTTTTAGTTTATTGCTTTTTAAAAATTTAATATTTCAGTTAATTTTATTATATTTCATAGAATCATAGAAAGGTTTGGGTTGGAAGAAATCTTAAAGCCTGTTCCATCCCAGTCTCCAGTTAGGAGCGTCTGATGGCAGCTGCAATTCTCAACTAAAGAGAAAACACCTGCATGCTCATGGTAATGGCAGTCTCTGTCTCCATACAATTTTTTGTGGTTTAATAACATGTGTGTCACTAAATCTTAGATTCTCAGATTCTAAGCTAAAGGGCAAAATAAATTTGAACTGTGATTATACAAATAGAGGAGATGGCATGTGCAGCATTTTAGGGGGTAGTGGAAGGATACTCCACTGCTATCTGAAATGCTACATGTGCACTTTGCTCTTAACAATGTTTTGCCAAGCTAGGGTGAGAAATATGGAGAACCTATGTTTTTGACAGAGTTATTTACCCATTTCAGAGTAGAAGGCAAAACTCTTCTTTCCTTTGGTGATTGTGTAATTTGAGATAATAGTGAAATTCCTTTTCTTCTCCTGCTAGTAGGCTCTGCTTTTTTCCTTCTGCTCATAAATGTTGAGGGAGCATAAATGAGGAGAGAGCTCCTCTCTCCTCAGGTCTCCTTTTTGCAAGCAGCAGCCTAACCAGTGTTGTACATCTGCTCTCTCCTCCTCTGACTCAAACATCCTTGATTTTATTTTTGTAAATTTGCATACCTTCCCAACCAGGATGATAAAATAGTGTGACCCCAGGGCAGCCTGTACTCTGCTGATTGTGGCTTCTGAGAAAACATGACATGGTAGAAACCTGAGGGTACTTTGTTATCATAATCCCCCCATAATGCAGGGGGATGTTCAAGTCATGACTGATTGGAGACAAGGTTTTAAAGAAGTAAAATTAGGATATGGTGTCAGAGTCAAGATTCAAGGCAATTAAAGTTCCTAGACATAGCTCAGTATGCAGACAGGCAACTTGTGGTGCTAATCATAAACTGGGAACAGAGCTTAAAGCCTCATTAAAGACTGGATTCTTGCAGACAGGCAGGTGGGATTAGCCATTTCACAAGAGCTAGGAAGCCTCAGACTCCGAGGTGGGAAGGGATGGAAAAGAGAGGCTTTGCTTCACAAACCCTGGGGCAGTGCCAGTCCCAGTGCTCCAGCAGGACTCTTGGAAGCAGCAAACTGGAATGGCAGGATGTCCCAGCAGGGCAGGGGATGTGAGGTCCAGCAGAAGAAAAGCAGCTCCCAGTTGGGTTATGGCGATGGTAGCAGCGACTGTCCTGCTCCGAAGCCAAGAGGGGACAAGGGACAGCAACTGCCCCCTGCTCTCCTTTTACCTGCTTCCAATCCAGCAGTGTCTCTGTCCCTCTGAGACAAACTCTCAAAAACCAGAGGAGTTCCCCTCCCCGTCTCAAGTACCCAGCCATCAGTGCTTCTTAGCAACTCAATGGGAAAAATTCCACAGGTAACAAGGAAAAGAAAACCCAACAAACTGATGTTCTTATGATTAATATAGTGTAATGAAAAAATGACAATGTCTTCTTGGATTCATTAAAAGACTTTCAGTCAAGAGACTCTCCAAATAGAAGTTTGTCCAAAACTTCTCTTTTTGTGTCCTTCCATCTCTTTAATAATTTTCCATTCTAAATTTCAAGTTTGAGCAGATTGAAAATCACTACAGACAGCTTAGAAGAAGCAGCTACTAGATTTGACTTATAGTTCAGAACAAAGTTCTCAATTCACTTTACCTTAAACATTGTGAAAAGAAGAAAAGTGGTAAGTACCTCACAGGACTCTTTGAGACTAAAACACTCAAGTCACAAAAATTAGGGAAGTAGTAAAAAAGAAACAATAAAAAATTATTCTCAGTGAGATGTGCTGGACTGAAGTAAATTTTATGATAATAAACATTAAATTTTATTACTGAAATATTATTCCTAAAGATATGAGGCTTACTTCAACACTTGGTATTTTTAAAATAGAATTTGGTATAATCAAGCATTTGCAGGTCAGGTTTTTTCCCTTGGTTAGCAGATCAAATCTTGCTAAGATTTAACTGCACTGGAATATAAGATGAAGTCTTAAAGACTAAGATATTGAGACAGGATTTAGCAAAATGTTAGCTTAAGACATAAAGCCACCTTAAAGTTTCGAGGTGTGATAAATAGGATTGAGCCTCAGAGTGTGTCAGGGGAGCATTTATACACAATGCAATTTCTTGCAGTGGAAGAATTGTTCTGGAATTGTTCTGGAATTGTTCTGGAAGCAATGCTATGGCTGCATGAGTTATCATTTGGTGAGATAATAATGCATACTGATCTAGAAGGCTGTCTTTCACCTAATACATAAGAATAATGTGTGTTCAGATTTTAGCTACTGACAATGAGGTCAGGAAATAGGAAATAAAAAAAGAAAAGGAGCCTGAATTATGGTACACTGACTGAACATTAGCTGGCATGTGCCCAGCTGGCTGAAGAAGGCCAGTGACATCCTGACTTGTCCCAGCCCTGGTGTGGCCACTGGCCCAGGGCAGTGGCTGTGCCCTGTGCTGGCACTGCTGAGGGACCTTGAGTGCTGTGTCCAGTTCTGGGCTCTTGTGGCCAGAGAGACCTGGAGGGGCTGGAGTGTGTCCAGGGAAGGGAACGGAGCTGGGGAAGGGGCTGAGCACCATGAGCAGCTGAGGGAGCTGGGAAAGGGGCTCAGCCTGGGGAAAAGGAGGCTCAGGGGAAACCTTCTGGCTCCGTACAACTCCTGACAGGAGGGGACAGCTGGGGGGGTCAGGCTCTGCTCCCAGGGAACAGGGACAGGATGAGAGGGAATGGCCTCAGGCTGTGCCAGGGGAGGTTCAGATTGGACAACTGGGAAAATTTCATGGTGGGAGGGGTTGTCAAGCAATGGCACAAGCTGCCCAAGGCAGTGGTGGAGTCCCCATCCCTAGGGGGATTTAAAAGCCATGTGGATGTGGCACTTGGGATTGTGGGTTAGTGATGGCCTTGGCAGTGCTGGGGGAATGGTTGGATTTGATGGTATTAGAGGTCTTTGCCAGCCTAAATGATTCTGTGATTCTATTGTATATCTGGTTACATCACATAAGTCTTTCTCTAAAGTTTCCTTCATTACTTTATTAAGGGCAAAATCATCCACTCTGACCTCCATTACGGATTTTTTTGCTATTCACCATGTTTTCACTGTATATTTTATATCTATTTCATGCAAGGAAACTCGAATAAGTTGATGGGGTTAGAGTGCACAAAGGTTTTTCCACTCCTGACACCAAGTCTGAAATCAGTTCCAACTTTAACATATTAAAAGAAAAAAAAAAAAGGCAGTAAAACAAAAGCCTTTCTCATCAGGACAAGGTCACCAAGCAATCAATTCTCTGCTGCTTATTTGACCAACTTCAACTTTTGTTCATCTAAATTTCCCACGATTTTCATTGTAAAGGTAGACTTTCAGATTAGCAGTGAGTAAGAAACCATGTCTAAAAAATAAGCACTTGCAGTAATTTACCAATCCTGATTACAGACCTATGATTTCTCTAGTTTTAAAATACTTCATAGTCCCTTGATTACACCGCACTCAGTAGGTTAAGGGTTGAGCATAGCCAGTCCTTAAATGAGAAAAAAAGAGTAAAGAGACCATAATTCTATCCAATTTAAAGAGGAAGAGAAAAACCCTTTATTTCCATAATCCATTATTTCCATATTTGGGGGTTTTTATTGACATACCTTGTAAACTGTGCTGATGTGACAGTGCAGGGTCTCAGGCCTTGTCAGCATCATTTAACTTGCTTTCACTTTTGTCCAGTGGTCTGAGGTATTGTCTGATTTGCTTTAGCTGTCTCAACACCAGATGGCAGTTAGAGTCTGACAAACCTGCTAAACCCCTGTATAACAAACAATGAACTCTCGTGTCAAATGGTGCTGAGGGAGCTATGTGTGCATGAAATTTTAATTTCAACAGAGGAAAAGGCATAGTCTTGCACAGCTAAGGAATAACACCCTTTCTGAGATCCCTGGGCAAATGAGGTTTCCTATTCAAGCTCACTGTCTGATCAGAGCAGTTCACTAGACTCCACTTGGCATCAGTGGAAGGATGTGTGCGAGTTTTCCCTCCGAGCACCCATTTGAGGTGCCAGGAGGAGCTGTAGGGTCAGCTGAGGTCCCATGTGCTCAATCCACGTGGTGGAAGTTTGCACAGAGCTCCATCATCAAACACCAACTCATTGGCAGTGATGTCATGGACAGAAGGGCAGCGAGCAGTGCTTTGGGTGGCTCCCTGACTCTGGCAGCATGATCATCTTTTTTCTCCCCACTGACCTCATTTTCCTCCTCAGCTGGAAAGACTTGACCAAACTAAAGAGGAAATGTCCCATGTCCCACCAGCATGGACCAGAGTCTCTGCTACTGGGACCAGCCACCCCCTGCTTGAGAGAGAGGGGACACACCATGAGTGATGGGTGGTTTTACCTGCATGACCACAGAGGGGACATGAGGAGGGGGGATGGAAAACTCACCTCTGCCTTGTCAGTATGGGTATGTGAGTTCAGAGGAAGAACCCCAGGAAATTCTTTAGGGATAAATCTCCAGTTTCCAGTGGGCATGTTCTCAGACAGAATCAGAGGCTGGTATTACTTCCTATCCTCTCAAAGGGATGTCCTAGTTTAAAAACCCATCTGGATAATAAACTCGACTCAAGCTGCTCCCTTCCATCTCATGCTCCTCTGCTACTTCAAATAACAGAAGGGATTTGTATGCCAACAGTGATAGCCAAGTTCAGTATGACACTTTAGTCATTTAATTGCATGATCTTTTTTGCTTTCTTAATTTGTAACTTTTCCACAGTTGCCTATATACTTGAGAGTATTGTGGACACCATTTGTTCAAGAAGTGCTTTAACACTTGCCTTGGATGTAGGTCCAGAAAAAGTCTTTTTTTCACAAAAGCAGATTCTGAAAAATCAATCATACAGGAATATTTATTTTTCAAGCTCTATCATCTCAGTGTCAGTATGAAAGATTGTATGGATTTGAGTGTCTTAAAATACATTTTTCAATGCAAAAATACTCACTTTGTTCAGGAAATACATTTGATATAAAATCAAATGAATGCTTAAAGATAATTTCTGATTTACATTAATATTTAGGACTCTTATGGCAACAGCTGTGCACCAGTGCAATGTAAGGGATTCTGCTAAACTAATTCTATTAAGATCAATTTTTTCTCTTTTTTAACACCTTCATTTCAAGATTGGGTAATGCACAACTTTGGAATAATCTGTCTTCATTTTCTGAAGTATCTCAAATGAGCACATGATCCCCTAATGATGAGTTATCTAGGACTTCCTTGCTGGTACCAGTGGGTTTGCATGTCAGAGATTAAATTTCATGACAGTCCTTTCACTGTTTTTTTTTTTTCTTTATTAGTCTCTAAATATCCTGACAATCAGTAATGTTTCTAAATGCTGAAGACAGCTTCGTGTGTTCNAGTGGGTTTGCATGTCAGAGATTAAATTTCATGACAGTCCTTTCACTGTTTTGGTTTTTTTTTTCTTTATTAGTCTCTCAATATCTTGACAATCAGTAATGTTTCTAAATGCTGAAGACAGCTTCATGTGTTCTAACAAAAGTAGTCCTCACAGACAGTGGTTCCATTGATTTAATTTCTGAAGAAATCATTTAAATTATACTAAGAATTGATGGGTAGTAAAAGTATTTTTCATTTATGATTGTAGTGTAAATATTAAAGAACCTCTCCTTCAAGTGTTTGTTTTCCAGATGCAGGGACAGTAGGAAGATTCTCTCATAGTATGAATAGCCAGGCTCAGGATTCATATCAAACTGTGTTTTTTTTCCCTTTGTATCTAACTGGGTTTACAGAAAATGCTTAGGGACAAGCTTGCAAATGCATACAGACTTTGAAGGACTTTGTAGGTGTAAAATGTCAGTGACATGGGTCAAGCTGCTGAGTGACTTCACAGAAATTTGTGGTTTATCCATGAGATTATCATGACAATTTCAAAATTCTGTGACACAGTGCAATATTTTATATATAGTTAAATTACTTGGCTTCTGAACCATGGCTTCTTTTAGTATTTTACAGGATTTCTTGACTATGCAAAATTAATGTCTTCCCTGCCTTTTCCAAGACATTAATGCTTCGTTCACAGAAAATCCCTGTAAGATAATGTCATGAATCTTTCTCTTGCATGAGGGTGAATGGAGACATTAATATTGGGAATCTGTTTGCAATCTTTATTCCTTATTCACCATGTGTTCTAAAGGGCATCTACATTTCCCATTGATGCAGTTTTCAGTTATGCAGCATTTGGAAACCTCACAGGTTTTTTTCAAGGATTGATGAGCAATGTCTTCACAAGCATTGCTGAACTTGCTTCTTAAGAATCTGTCTCTTCTGTGACCCAGAGACTTCATATTTGGCAGGAGAACTAACTCCAGCAGAACTGGAACATTTCAATGTGTTTTTTCCCACACTTTAACTCCATCCAGGAGCACAGACATTTACACACATTGCTGAGCACAAGGTGTGACCAAGGAGATCTATTCAACTCCTATATCAGAAATATGCAAATCCTGTAATTTGATGGTGTCATACCCAATGTGTATAGATAGTGTACTTGGAGTTGCTTAGAATTTCCTAACTTGCAAATGTAACAAATCTCAATTCTATTCTTTTAAGATTTGTATTTTTTTTTTTTACTGTGTTTCACTTATCACTAGTTTGGTTTGTCCATGTTCTCCCAGTAATGGCACTGTCTGTAGGTGGCATCATTTCAGCAGCTGGGGGGCTGCAGGGTGATTTCTATGAAAGGAGATGAGGGGCTGCACAATCCCAGTTCCAGGTGGCTCTGCAACGAGCCCACCACAGACCTCAGGCACTGGTGGTACCTCTGGGAAAATGTATTTAAGAAAAGGCAAAAATGCTGAGAGAAAAAAGGGTAGGACCAAGGCCAGAGCTATAGGAGGGGCTCCACCACGGAGCTGGTACCACCCCAAAGGGACTGTGACACCTGGATAAGCCCCTTCAGAGTGGAGAAAATGAATGGGAAGGAAAGGCCAGCTGGAAAACAAAGGGAGGAACAAGGAGTGACAGAGAGAAACCATGGTGGCTGCCCCCAACCATGGCCTCAGGAGGGGATGGAGTGTGACCTATGTCTGTTAGTTTTACTTTGAGCAAAAGCTGGTTTAGGTTTACACTTTTTGTAACTCAAGAAGAACTGCAGAAAAGCAATGAAGATAAAGGAGAAAAAAGAAAATACAAGGTGCTATTGCAATCACAGAAATAGACTGGACTGCGTTTTGTTGGAGATTAATTTGAACTAAATTACCTGATTTCCAGATTGGAGGTTCATTAAGTACTTCAGGAAGAAATGAAACCAGCACAGAAGAGGTAGATTCAGTGATCTCACAGACAGAAGTTGAGCGTAGCAGAAAAATGACATTGGCACTTGTTCCCCTCATACACACTATCAATTACTTTTCTAGCAGTGAAAAGAAAAGGCATTTGTGTTTTAGCAAAATTTATTTAATAATTTACTGCTACTAATATGGGGCCACCCTTTTGCATGCATTCAGAGGCTGGACTTTCGGTTTGATAGATAAAAGCCTTTATCCAAGAGAATTTTCTTCAAAACATAGTGATATTTTTGAAAAGTACAGCTCTCAGCATCTGCTAGAAAACAGATACTGATCCTTTCATTTGTCTACAAATTGTCTAAACTCTGCCAACTTTTTTTCCTACTAGTAAAAGACATGATCTGATTTATCCCATCAGAGTGGGTCTTTCTGATTTATTATTTTTTCCTAAGGGGTGGTTCAAATGCATTGGAATATATATTTAGACTTGATAAAATATTTCCTAGTTTGTGGAAGGGTTTTTACTATTATTTTGGTTGATGTTTTAAATGTTACATGTCTCACAGGCTTTAGATAGCTGGATATTTCTAAAAAGTTGTTATGTATGGTTCTACTAGATTTCTAGTACGGGAAATTAGTAATATCTGTATTGTGATAGGCAGTAATGGTTTCCATCTGTTTCTGACATCAGACAAAGTTTGATCTTCTGCATGCCAAAAAGACACAGTTACTAAAACTTTAGCTTCCATCTGCTCTCACACCTAAACATAAGCTTGTCTTTGCACAAATCCAAGAGTTTCAGAACAACATAGGGTAAACAATGAGTGAAATGATTACAAAAAGTGGTAGCATACCCCCTTCTGGTGCTTAGTGGATATTTTCGGGTTATAGCTTATGTCCTTGCATCATGCACATCATTTTATACAATGCTGAGAAGCATCTCTGCAGTGATTACTGCATATTAATCAAACTAAATGGCATCACTGGGACAGAAACACTCATTACTACATCTCATAAAGGCCATCAGAGAGTTAAACAAGTGTCTTTCACTGAGTTCAGTTGGAAAGGTTTAGGAACCGTAAATGGATTGCACAGAGGAAATTGCAGCTGTTAAGAACACTGTTTAAAGAATGCAGTGCTTAAAAGCCTGGTTTTAAATCTCATTAAAATTTTAGCACAAACCAGCAGAACCAGAAAACTCAAAGCTAAGGTCATCACCCTGTTGTTAATGAAAGCTACTTCTGTAAAACCGAATTGTGGGAGTGTCATGACCTTAATGTGATGAATTCTGATTTAAGTACATTTGAAGAAATATGTATTAATCAAAAGACTGTATATGAGTAAAATATAACAAATATATTGGAACAGTATAACAGATTATTGGAATGACAATACTTACTTGAGTTGAGGGATTTCTATGATAATTGTTGAACCTGATGTGACCATTTTGATTAATTTTACGTCATGATATAAGGCAATACACCAGAGTGGCAACAGCCATAAGAAAGAAAGAAGGAAGAAAATTTTACCATTTTCTACCCATTCATATACAGGCATGAAATTATAAAAGTAGAAAAAGGATACAAAGAATGAACTTTTTATGCTTTCAATTTTTTTTACAAAGCTATTTATTTGTGAAGTAAACTGTATTAGCTGTTGACAGTATGGTTAATGCCACATTTCAGTTGACTACCAGATAACAGAATTATTCATGACTGAAAATTGCATTTGGAAGACTATATTTGAGCAATATTTGCTGTGCATTATATGCAATACACAGAATGTAAACAGAACATATAATAGCCCTGTTGTAATTTAAAACAATGGGGGCTTAAGTCTTGGCAGAACACTTAAATCAATGTTTCTCTCAGATTTTTGTCTCTACTGCTATTGCCTTCTCCTTGTGTTCCTACACACAGAGAAAATTTAAAATATTTTGCACATTTGCATAGGTTTTTTGATAGTAGTTTACAATTATCACGAAAGTTTCTAGATCTGCAGAAAGCATTGCAAATTTGTCATCCAAAACTAACATTCTGTCTCAGAAACTCTCTTAGATTTTTGTCTTCATGTTCATGATGGCTGCTGAGAATTCTGTATGTAATATTGATGAAGATATGCCAGGCAATTTATATATGCTGGGAACATGCTGGAGGAAACCAAAACAGCTCTCTCTCACTTTTGTTGTCTGTCTGGAAAAGCAGCTCTGCTCAAATTCTTTTTTAATGTGAACTTCAAGAATCAGGGGACAAAGATTAGGTTTAAGTGGTCAGAAAAATGTGTACACTCAAGTCTTGTGCTGAAGCTGTAATATGAAGTGTGACTGAGAAACACCACCTCTTCAACAAAGACTTCCTTATTTTTACAAACATGGTATGTTCTCCCCATCTCAAATAAAAACAGGAAGATAGATTGATGGTAACATGGAAGTCATATTACTCAGCCTTTATTCGAAACACAAATTCTTGTGACAGTCGTGAGACAAAAATGAGGGAAACTTCAAACCGACTCTTATATCTGTGCAACTTTACTTTTATTTCTTTTTCATTTTCCTAAAGCACTTTCAACCTGTTCTCCTACTGATATATCCCTTTTAATGATCTATTTTTTCTTTCCTAGTAACAGAAATCGCTGACCTACAAAGCAGATAACTCCAAATTAATTTTTGTCATTTGGTCAGAACTCCTGTAAGTAGAGTTGGAGAAGTTACAGGATAAATGGACAGAATAGAATGTATTTAATGCTGTATTTGAAAAAATTTACAGCAGCCATACTGTATAATTGGCTCCAATCTTTCATTTCTTCAACAAACTATCCTTTTGTGTTAGTAAGAATTCTTTCAAAGCTTTTCTTACAATTGGATTCTCAATATCTTGTGTACATATGAAAGCTAACGCCAGCAAAAAAGGCCAGTTTCAGCTTCATTACAATAAAATTGATATAGAATAAGAGTTTCTAACATGAAGAAAGCACAAACAGACTTGCATATAAAAATGAGAAATAATCTGACCCTTTCTAAATGTAAATTTGATTCATCACAACTCTTCTAGGACTGGATTTTTTATGCTTTAAAAAGGTATTGCAATCATTAACATTGATATCCACCAGAAAATATCTGATACTCTCTACTGAAGTTTGGGCATCAATAGAGTTTTTTGCTTTCTTGACATTTTTTCTGTTTTTCAGAAGAAAAGCTGCATGCAACACATTAAAAGATGTCATAGTCTTTTTGTGGAATGGCCACTCACTGATATGTAGGAAAATTGTTGTGGGCAAACTTTCAGTCTGCTTGAACACAGC
>VZTT01043328.1:390-57728 GCA_013400855.1 Buphagus erythrorhynchus | reverse complement strand
AGCCTCCCCTCATCAGGGAGAGGCTCCAGACCCCAAACCATCTTTGTTATTGTGGGCAGATCACACAAACACCAGCACTGTGGGCTGATGTAACTCCTGCTTTCTCACAGTTTATGGCAAAAGGCTTTCAGCTCAATTTCCCAAGTCATAAAGAGAGGAAAAATTATTTATGATTCAAACCATGGCAGATTGATGCTCTGAGGTTGGTTCAAATGGTCACAGAACACAGCAGCTGCTTCCTGAGCTTGTGGAAGCCCACCAGTGTCAGCCCCACTGCAGAACACACATTTCACTCCCCTCAGTCTAGCCCAAGGTCTCTCACAACCACAGAACACTTGAACTGGTTTCCTTGAGGTGTTTAAAAACACCAGCACTCAGATCAGCATGCAGCAGACAGCTCAAACCATTTGTTAACTTTAACTCAAATTAAGCACAGCAGTTCCTATCAAAAGCAAAAGCAGGTTACTTCTCAAACTGTGAGAAGTAAATATTTCACTTAAGCAACTGTGGTGACAGCTTTCTTTTAGTACTTTAGTCTTGAAGTTTATACAAATCACAGTTACTTTCCTATAGAGCAGAGGAGTCTGTAACACTGCAAAACAGCATTGTGGGCAAGCAGAAAACCAATTCCTGACCCATTAAGGAAATTTCAGAGTTGATTCTACAAGACCACAAGGGTTTCTCCACTTATGTACATGAGGAACATTATTTTCCTTTCACTGCAGGGAAGTGTCACTTTGAACTGGAGTCTCCATCCCTGAAATATAGGACATTTCCTCAAGGTTTCTTTCCAACTTCTTCCCCTCCCCCTGTTTTTCTTGGTTTTTTACTCTCTTTCCCTGTTGTGCTCTATTTCGTGTCATTTAGACCATATACTTTGATGGAGGGCATCCTTCTCCTCTGAATTTATGAATCAAAATGTATTCTCCAACGGATACCTGGAGGTATAATTTGCCCCCTAACACTCTTCAATCTTTATTACTGACACATTCAAGGATGCCTAACTCCCACAAGAAAAAAAAAAACACAACCCACATTAATCTTCAAAAATGTGTCCTTACCTGCCTTCTGAAAATGAAAATGGATGTTCTTTGAGAAATTACCTGAGTTTTGCTTTAAACCCCCAGGATCATGCACTTTTGGAAACAATTTTGAATCCAAAAAACGTATAAATAAAAACCTGCTGGTGTATAAATACAAATCCTGCACTGTGCTGTTTCCTTGGAGGCAGGAAGCATTCCCTCATTCCTGCTGGATGGAATCTGGGGGGTTCCTGCACCCCCTCTTTGTGCAGACAGGACAGAAGGACTTTATGGAGGTGATGCTCCATGATGGAAACAACTCCAAAGCAACTCTATCAGCCATCCCTGCCCATCAAACACCAAGGCAATTCCTTAGAGGGAGCACCCCTATCTCCAGACCCCCCACTTAGCAACACACTTAATAAATAAGAGCCATAGAAAAAAAAATTTTGAAGACTTGTAGGAATTAAAAAAAAAAAAAATTCTTCACTTTGAGCTGATCCTGCATAGCTAAGATGCACAGATGGAGTTGACCAGAAAAAAGTTAATTCTTTCCTTTCTCCTTTCCAAAATTTTGTTTTGTTTTAAAAGTGTCTACTTAGAAATAACTTTTTGTTTCCTCATAATGCTTTAGAAATAAAAATATTATTTCATTTTCATCTCTTAATATTATTAGCATAGATGTTTGCTAATGCATACTAAGATTCTCCTACATACATCATTGGATTTAAAAACTGAGCTCTCTAGATGTCCAAACTTTATTTAATTTTATTGTAAATACCTCCATTTTGATTCTTTGCTCTGGAATGAGAATTTCTAGGCTATGCCATAGCTCCATTTCTGAGAATGCTGAAGCATGGAGAAACAATATGGACTATCCAGGATGGGCAAAACCTGCCAGATGTTTTCTATGTCTACATCTCAGTGCCTCCCACTGGGCAAAACCTCCCGTCTCCTGTTCCCTCTGATGCACAAACATGAAATAAATCATACTTAAAATGAAAAATAAAGGCCAAAACCACTCCTCAAACTATTTATATTCAGCTAATTTTTCTTAAATGCAATGAAGAATTTCCCAAAAGCATCAAGGACCAAGCAGTGGTAAAAGTTACAGAGAGATAGAAAATAGGAGAGATTTTAGTCAGTGTTTTAACATGCTTTGAAAGAGTTCATATAAGCCTCTGGTGCATATACACATTAATGATGAAAAATGTTTTTCTTCATGTCCATCCTAGAGAATTTTTTACTTTAATTCAGCTTCTTAATTGGTGTCTAGGGCTGCTACATTTTATAGAGCACGCCTACAATCACAGGCAGTTGTTGACCCAGTTAAAGGTTTAAGTAAAACCTAGGAGAAGCTGCAGGTTTTACAGGAAATAATAAATAATCAGATTCACTAAGACCAGTTTTTGCAGTGTCTGGACTGTGGAATTGCCCAGCACAATCTCACTTTCCCCTCACTCCTTATGCAAAGACTGTGTATCTTCATGAGCTCCAGCTGCAAATGCTGCTGCCTCAAACCCCAGCCATCAAACAGGATCCACTGAGCTGCTCTCAGCACCCATTCTCTTTTCCAAGCAGTGGAAAACCTGCTGGAAGGGTTTGCTGCTTCCTCTGTGTCTGCTATAGCACACTGCCCTCTGAGGTGCCAAGAAAAGCAAGACAAGAATCGCTGAGATAAAACCATTCCTGTCTCACAAATTCTCCTTCATCAGGGTTTTGCCCTCACTCTCCAGTTTGTGTCCTCTGGTGTTTCACACATTCTAGCAAGGCTTGCAGGGGAAAGAACATTTCTTCATCCCATGTTTCTACAACACATTTCATGGGAGATTGTGACAAGGAGCCAAAACATTTAGGATTTATGCAAGTTCCCAATAATCAGACATTAATACCAGCAGTTATCCTGCAGAGGAATGGCACAGGGTATTCCCTGCAGCCCAAGACCTTTCCAGAAAGGCACCCATTCAAGCCTGGTGATGTGTAGACACTTCATTCCCCAAGCAGGAATCCAGGCAGACATTTCCTCCTCCTGAACTACTCAGACATTCCCTCCTCCATGATTTACTCCCCTCTGTCCCCACCTCATACAGACAATTTTTTTATAATAATTCAATTTCATGAGCCAAACAGAAATACAACAAAGTTACATAAATAACATCAATATTAAATTATTACCCAGATTTTTTTTTTTCAGAAGAAAATCATTAGGCAGCTTGTCTCTAAAAGCTGCAATTATGGTTAAAAATAGAAGTTTTACATCTTTGACCATGAATGGCAACTCCACAGATCTGAAGAAGGAGGCCTGACCACCGGTGTCTACTCAAGACATATCAACAGGAAGGGGGAGAAGAGGCTGAACCCACAAAGATGACAGACAGCACAGAGCATCTTCTGGAAAAAAACAGAAAATATCCTTTTTCCCAAGCCTTTCCTCTGACAAGACAATGTGAGACTGGATTTTAATTGCAGATAATAATGAATTGTAGTATTAAAATTGTGCACAGCCCTACATTTTGGCTTGCAAACCACTCAGATTTGGAGCAAAAATTACTCTGGAATTTCAACAGATTGCAGCTTGTCATGTCACCTTCAAAGTAAAGGTATGGAATTGATTATTATTAAAAATCATGAGGAATCCTGCTTTCAGGATGTACACCCAGCCATAACACCCATTCAACTGAGGCCAGGTTTCTTGCATGGAGACAGCATCATTATTTCATGAATCACCAGTGACCTTTGGAAGGCACTGGGAAAAGCAGCCATGTTCATTCCCTTCCATTGATTTTCTAATTTTGAGCAAATTGGTTTAATCTGGGGAATGGTTATCTATGAGGAATAAAAATACCTAAAACTGTCTTTAGAAAGCAGTAAAAACCTTTTAAACTGAAACAATGAATTTGGAAGGGAAACTTGAGGGAAGAAAAGGTAGTGATTTTATAAACCTTAACTTGGGCACCATTCTGTGGCCAGCCACCCAAATATGAATAAAATTAGAATCTCTTTAAATTTAAAAAACAGACCTTCAGGTCCAAACCTTAGTTTCACCCCTAGTTTTACTACATTGTGTGACTGGTATCTGTGCCTGATTTACCCATGAAATACTTGCTGTTGGAAAAGCCTGTAGAAAAAAACTACCCACCTAGAAAGGGAAGTGTATGGGCAGCATTTTTGTCTGGTAAAATGAAAAATAATGAGTATTGAGAACATTGGACAGTTCTGAGTCTAATCAACTTCGAAGACAAGCTCAGTGACTCAGCACACTCCTGAAACATCCTGCAAGAGCAGAATTTGGATGTCTCTATGAATCTAAGAGCACTCAGGGCTACTTCATCAAAGGAAATTGTGATTTACAGAGTAACTCTTTTTGGTGTCAAGATTTTATATATTCTGATATCTAAAACTTTGGATTAATAGATTGCCTCTACTTTATTATCTTCTGAACATTCAGTCATCATACCTAAGCTTTCTTTGCCATCAATTTATGCTCTCATAATGTCAATGACCTGTTATAAACATAGATTTATAGATTTTGGCACTATGGCAATTCACCTAAAACCCCTGAGGATTACCTGTTCCTTTCCTACCCCATTTTGCATTTTCTTTTTTTGGCTATGGCATACCAAGTTAATTAGTTCATTAAATCCACTCATAAAAATATTCTTGGAAAGATATAGAGCACTAAACTAATAATCTCAGAGTGAGCTACACGCACAATTAGCTCTGGGTGTTAATTACTAACTCTAAGTTGAATTCCACCTAAACCTAAGATCTTCTGTCTCACCACACAACACTAAATGTCTTGCACTGTTGTAATGCTCACTGTGACCCCTACTGTGCCCCTGTGGTCTGGTCCCTGTCCCCTCTGGCCACACTTGGTTGGCTGAGATCCAATATCCCCCCGTCCCTCCCCAGACCCTAGATAAGGCCCAAACCTCCTGACCTTGCCCTCTTTTGCTCCTGGAAATCCACAAGGAATAAACATCTGACCATCCCCAGGGTAAAAAGAGCCTTCTTTGCTATCTTTTGCTCTTGTCCATGTACAACCTCCCTGAGGCCTCTCCTTAACATCTGAACAAAGCCAGGAAGGAGAGAGGGGTCTCAGGGAGACCATTTGTACATTGCACAGAAATTTTGAACTGCTAGATTTATAAACACTGATCAGAGCTTAGAACTCCTTAGGTCCAAATAAGAAATAAACAAAACTCTCAAAAGACTCCCCAGAAATCTGAATCCCCACGCAGCAACACCCAGAACATCATCTCACACCGCAGGAGGAGATGAGGGGCACAACCATCAGAACATGAGATGGGGAAAGTGCTCACTCACCTCGCGGTCCAGCAGCGCAGGGGACACCACAGTGACGATGTCTCCCTTCTCTGGGTCGATGTAGAACATGTTTGGGGAGGGTTTGGTGGGGGTCTGTCTCAGGATGTTGTAGCGCAGCAGCGCGTTGTCCGTGCTGGCGTCGTCGGCGTCGAAGGCGGCCATGCGCATCACCGTGGTTCCTGGGGAGAGGGCCACACACAGCAGGCACTGAGCAAAATCCTCCCACACCTCTCCAACCGGGCTGCCTCTGCCTGGGCCAGCAATCTGTAAATCCTCTTCAACACCACACCTGATACTCAGGTTGTGCTTGTGTTGGTATTGTCTTTGCTCGTTACTCAGCCAACAGAAGACTCCTGTGCCCTAACACAAATTCCCTGTATCTCTGTGCTTTGAAGCCATCCATAATAATTTCATTTCACTAAATTAACTGCATGTGTATCTCTTTCACTTTAAATTCTGCAGGCAGAAAGTCCGCAGGTGGCTACAATGAAAACAATACTGAAATAACAGGGAGGTCTCAATTTGCATGGTAAAGTGTTGCAGTTCAAAATGTACTGGGTGTAATTTCTGTCAATAAGAAGTGTTGTAATTATTGAAGCCTACATTGTTCTAATTTCAATTTGTACAAATTTATGAGCTTATTTTATGAACATCAATTAGCTCCCATCTCCATTGCCCCACTGTCCTTCCAGTGCAGAAGGTTTCTCTGACAGGAAATTCCCTGAGCACATAGTTCTGCAGCAGAGGTGAATGTAGTTCCCTGCACAGATTCCTAAATGCTGTGCAGAGGAGAAACCTCACTCTGCTTCTTTATCACAGTTAATAGAGAGGACTGAGCTGCTGCCAGTCCCATCTTGGATGGGAGCACATCCTGCATCCCTGGACCAAGGACAGGCAGCCCAGAGGTTGATACAGCATGAAAAATTCTGTCAGCATTTTATCAACTTTGTACAGTACATTGAGAAACAAAGGAAGAGTATGATGAGACACCTGGGCTGAACTGTGAGATGCTCACCCTTAGACCTAAGGGATTTCTTCATCAGTTCATTCATAACTGTAAATGTAAGCATTAGTTTGAAAGGCAATCTAACTAAACAATGTATGGGCACAGCAAGATTAAATGTTTCTGGTAATATTGAGCTGAAGACAGAACAACATTCTACCAAATGACAAAAAGAGCCATGATCAAATCAAGAAATTCATTTCAATAGTGAATCAACAATGAGTAACAGATTAGTGTGAGATATTAGTAAACTACAAAGGGATCTAAGAAGGGATCCAGTCTTTGGCCTAAAAATCCCAACTGAAGCAATTTATCAGATTCTGTGATCTGCACCATTTCCACTGGAGTCACTTGGCACTGACACCATTATCTCATGTGTGAATCAGTGTCAGAGTGAGCCATAATTCCTTGTTACAGATTAATTCCTCTATGGGAACTCACCCCTTCTCTTCCCCACAGACTGGGCAAGTATTATTTTCAACTATCATGGTCAACACATTTTAAAGGCAGCATTTTCATTTTTCATAGATCTGTAAGACCATGGGATCTGTTTTCATTATTCACAGAGACTTCTGTGGAAAAACGACTATGAGAGGTTAAATCTGATACAGACAAGGCCTAAGACATCAGACTGAAAGTGCCTCAATAACAGAAATATGTATCATTCACGTACAGTGAGTTTATTTTTGTTCTGAAGGTCTTGGATTCAAAAAATCAAATAAAAATGAAATATTGTGGTAACAATAAAAACAAACCCAGTCTCATTTATAGACTGATATAACAACTGCCTCTTCACTGTTAAACAAACTCAACGGTCTTGTTTAGATACATATCTTATTTTTTTTTTTTGCCCTCTTGTTGTAGTTCCCAGAGTACAAAGTGTTGCCTCTTCTTGTAGTGACCTTGAATATAAGCTCTCAAAGGTTTTATTTCATTGCCACTTCAGGCAGAGTTACCCCCTTGAGAAAAATAACAGAGACCTGACAGCATGTTGGTTTTATTCAGCAGTGATTAAAGGTCACACAGCTCAAAAAGAAGCTTACCACTGGGTGCCATGCCATGTTTTCCAGTGTTACAAGATGATCCCAGCCCTGATATTTTCACCTACTTTCTGTGAGAGGAAAAGAGAGAAAAAAACTGCTTTCTTTTTAGAAGAATTAAGATTCACCCTCTTTCCACAACTACAGTACAATGTGCTGTTTTTAGAAATTCATCACATTTTTGAGAATTTTTTTTATATCAGTGTTAAATAACATGTTCCAAAAGGGTCTCCCAATCACAAAATTTCAGTGAAATAAACAAGGACTAAGGCAAATCTTCAAGGGATCTTAAAGAGTGCTCAAGTTCATGTGAAATTAAATGTGTTTCAGTGCACAATGGTTTCCTGAAGAGTGCACTTTAATATGATGCCATACTCAAGTACAGTAGAAAACATTTTGAATTAATACAAAGTTGCCATTATTATTAATCTATTAGATGAGTTGATGCTCAACAGAGATTTGAAACTTATTACAATATATATTTAAGTAGAAATCCTATTTATAAAGTCGTCCTACTGAAATATTTCTGATGATAAAACAGAACATGTAAACTTTAAGATCTGATGTAAATCCCCTAATCTCTCATTACTCTGCCATAGAACTGGCTTAACACAATGGCTGAATCTGACTCTGATTTGCCAGCTGCAGTTCTTTAACCTTTCAACTCACTAGACATTATCTTGTTCCCTGCAATCATTCCTTTGGTGCATACAGATAAGAATTCCAGCAACTCAGATGAGCAGAATTTTAAATTCATTTTGCACAGAGATGCGAGCTCCAGGAGGAAAGCTGGAGGGAATTAGATACATCTTTTTTTTATGCTTCTTCTCTCAAAAGTTTTGTGGTATTGGTTTCTGGCTACCAGCAAAGTGGCATTTAAATCTAATTCTAAAGTTATTCTATTCTCAAAAGTTCTCATTATGTGTAAAAATGCACATAAAATGTGGGGTTGTCTTTAGATGTTGTTATGTATTAGTACAGACTGTGTCTGGTTTTTGTTTGGGAATCAGTACAGAAAACTGCAACTCCTACATTCTTCATATTTGTGGCTGATGCCTCAAAAATCACAAGAGCTTTAATCCAGCAGTTAAAACACACACCTGGAACCCTTTGGAGAAGACATTTCCAGGGAAGAAAATTCCCTATCCTCATTGAGGTGTCCACAGAGAGAACACAAATGACAAATTGGGATTGGACCACCACAAAGGATAATGTTTATATAGAGATCTCCTTCTTAAAAGCAAAGTGGCCCAAATGCATGTTTTGAAAAGCTCTGCAACAGGCATCCAGTCCAAAAGAGCTTCATTCAAGATGTACATTTCTTCAGTATTTCTCCTTCATCATAAACTTTTATTCTTCATAAAAGATTCATTTCCCCAGGCCCATAAAGTGACTACATCTAATTCAGTGTCGTTTTACAAATACTTCCATTCCTGGCATCAATCAAATGCAGCTGGCTTTCAAGCCACAAAACAACAGCTTGCTACATTATCATGTTAAACAATATATATAAACTTATCAGGCTGGGGAAGGAATGTCTGCAAAATCAGCAACTCCTTCGTTGTGCTGATGACGCAGAGAGATCCATGGAGGAAACTCTCCCAGGAAAGCTGCATTTGTGTCCTGGTGGGTCCCAATATCCAGGGTTTATTTGTCACACTTTCTGGGCAGAATCACTGAGAATTCCCAAAATCAGCCAGAACACCTCCCAGAGTTCCCTGGTCAGACACAGATCCCACTCCCAGGCCATGGCTCCAGAGGCTGCAGCTATCAATGCAGATTAATAATCAACAGATTATTTGAAAATATTGGCAAAATCTTCCCTTAGCCACCTCAGGCAAAAAGTAAAATATAACACATGCACAGATTTGGAGTGATTGGAGCACAGGGTTTCTTGGGAAAATTTCTTTGGCATTTTGTTAATAACCTGTTAATAACTTGCCCCACTCTTTTTTTCTTTTCTTTCCTTTTCTTTCTTTTTTTTTGCCAAGATGTCAAGAGAACACTACTACTGAAGTTTTATTTATTTGCTATATGCAACTGCTGGGTTTAAAAGAAGGACTGGACAGGAGTGGAGGTGAGGCCTATCTCTAACCTGATGAAATGTGAATAAATGTCTCAAGCCTACACCCTTAAGAGAAGCCTGAATTTGAAGACCAACAATAAAATATTAACCAGTTTAAGGACTGAAAAATGTTAACTTTATGAAGTTACAGAGCTCAAAAACTTCACAGTGGAATTTTCTCAGCTGCTTTTCACTCTTTTTGTGGCTCTCCACTATATGTTCAGTATATTAAATGTTTTCTACATGAGTTACAGAAAGGGTTTATTCCCTTAATTAACATAACTGCACTGAAGAGTTGTGTTTCCACCTTCTCCACAAGTTCAGCTGTGTCTCTGTACATGATGACAATCAGTTGCACTACATTACATTTTTCCAAAGTACAGCTATTTTAACCCAAGAAGGAGGACAAAGAGTAAAAAATGGGATGAAGAAGGATGAAATCAAGAAGGTTACTTATATCTCTAGAGCCCAACTTTCAGGAACTGGAACAAAGCAGGAAGCCTTCCTGACAATGTTCTCATCATAACTAATTGCATGTTTGATTATCATTTTGTACTTTAAGACAAAAGGCCCCAGGGGAGCAAAACAAATATAAGAAGAAAGGTCTATTATGGTTTCAATCAAGGGTATTTGAATTGCAATTATGTGTATCATTAAAAACTTGAAGGCCTTGCTCAATAAAGAAGACATTTAGTAAGAATTATTGAGTTTAGGCTTTGAGCATATCTTATATTTTTATAGGGCAATAATTTTCTACCCTGTAGGGCTTCCTCACATTCTCTGTTTAGATGTCTGGCAGGTTCTTTTAAGCTCTAGATGAGATGGCATCACTGAGCAGTACTCTGGGAATGCCACTGCACTGCAGTCAGCAGGAGAGGTGAACTGGTGAACTGTCAGCTGTGGAAGGAATAATAAACAAACTTCTCCTGGTACACAAAAGAAACTTCAGTAATATTCAATAGAGATGAAGAACTGTCAAGAATTGTTACTATCTACAGAGAGCTAATGCAGTCAGAAGCATAGAAATTGAGTAAGAAATAATGGGACATTCCCAGCTGAATGTTATGACAGAGCAGAGAAGATGTATGGGCAGGTCAACCTTTAGCAATACTGGTATTTAACCTTTTTTCCCATGAGCAGCACAGTTGTTTTGGCAGAATGAATTATTCACTCCTGGGATGTTTGGAACATGACTTGTACACAGTCCTGTCCCCAGCCAGGCTGCAGCCACTGTCACATTGTGAGAACAATGTGAAGAGCTTTCAGGTATTCCCTGCTCCAGGCCAGACATTGATCTATGAAATGTCAGTAAGGGAATTTGCATTAGCTGGAGTTATGTGACATGGGTCTTACTTTGGTGTATTGTATTCTGTCTGCAATATTTGTCTGCTGTGGGTGTTTCCTTCTTTAGGGTAAAATTGTGTGGTGAAAACACAGAAAATTGTTAACCCCACCAAGGATTCCCAAATTGTATTTATTGTCTGTACACACCAGGTTATGACATTTTGTGTAGCACATTCATACTGAAATTTCTCTCTATTTTGTGCAGATACAAGAAATTGTGAAGAATGTAATTTATTCTTTCAAGAACACCAAGATCTCCTTCAAAGATTTTGTGTTTTAAACAAAACTCATGATCCCCAAACAAGATAACATACATTTTTGACTCTGTGCATCTTGCCACACATAAAGGAAAAAAAAAATATTTAAAAAAAAATGCATTAAGACTTTTGTCTTTTAGACTACAGATAGCATGAAACAGGTATTTGTATGAGGAATAAAATAAATGAAGTCTAATTTCCCATCTGTTACTGTCCAAAACTTCATCCCCTGAATGGATAAGATGTCTTTTAGAGGGATCACAAAACCAGACCTTCTATAGCTCTGCCTTCCCCTCAGCAGTGCCCCCAGTTCTACTCATCACTGTTCCCCCTCCAGCAAGGGGAATCCTTCACACTTGTTCATTTACAGTTTCTCCAGATGGACTGGGAATTGCAAGTTTAGTGAAAGAGGGCTTAGGACAATGGAGATGCAGCTGAAAAAAAAAATATTCTTCCTGCAGATATAAACAGACTGCAGGTTTAAGCAAATCACCAAAGATTTTTTCTTTACCAAGACTCTCTCTAAGTAAAAATGTCACAGTCTCATATCTGTTTCCCTTTGACCAGAAAGTTTATTAAGAGAAGGCATGAATTACTTCTTGGATCATGACCATAAGCTATAAAACGTTCCACTGTTCTAATATTCTAAGTGCCAATTCATAACATAATCTTATATGTCAGATCACATAATTCATAAAGCAATATAGCACATTCTCTTGAAGTAAATGGTTTAATGTAAATGATGATATGCATTGAACATCTCGCAGCAGGCGAACATGACAGAGCAGTGATTTATGAGTGAAAGAATATCTATTCAACATACAAAGAGCAAGATTCAGCCCCAGGCATGAAAAACACAAAGGGCCCACATTGTCTCCAGAGTTTGACTAGCACTAAAAATCAATCAGGAAAATCACAGCAAACAGAGACTAGATGAGACATTTAAACATCATTAAAATGAACTCTGTAAAAACAAGGCAGGACTACTCTCTAAAAAATATACACAAGCATTTTGGTTTCTCTGCTGAAAGGTCAGATGGAGAAATGTCCAGAATGCCTGTGTAACACCACCACGAGTGCATTTGGCCAACCCTGCAGACAGGCAGCCCAGATCCCAAGAGGGGTTTGGTCAGTGCCAGCTGAGCTCCAGGCCAGCACTGCACCAGGGAGGTGGGGGGTGCTCAGTTCCTGCCTCTGCTTTTGTAAAACTATCCCAGGTAAAAAGGCCAGGACTGGACACCTCCTGCCCAAAGTGCCCTGCTCAGTCACTGAGCCCTTGGTCTGCACTGCCTGAAGCTGGAGCTTTTTGCCAGAGATGCTTACAGCTCACATGATGCTCCCTGCTCTTTTCCCAGGTCTCATGTAAAATTGGAATTGCCTGCAATCATTCAAATTTGATTTCAGGCGTATGCAAGCTGTTTAAATGCAGATGCAAACTTTATAGGCAAGGGCAAGCAGAGAGCTTACTAAAAATATATATTCTGCACTTATTTCTGTTTTATAATCCAAATGTTTTCTTTCAGCTTTTCTTTACCTTTTCCTTAATAGTTTCCCATTCTTTACCTTTTCCTCTTTATCTGGGTGGTGGAGTTCTGGCCAGAGCAAAGCAAATTGTTAATAGACAGCAATTTTTAAAGTCATACAAATAAATAAAGCCTGATGTAAATTTCATATCCAGAAATACCCATGAGAAATTATCTCTTGAATGCGGTAAGCTTCCCCTAAACTTCATGACAAATAATAAACCAGGAAAAAATCAGATTACTCACTGAACTTTCTCCTCCAAAAAAGAAGCCAATATCCAGTTTCTCCCAAACTCTAAGCAGGGTGGCATTCTTAATCAAGATAAATGTAGAAAAGAAAATAGAGGTTTCAGAGACTTCACTTAGGTTAGTAAAAAAGGATTGACAATTATTTGCATTCTGAACTTCTGGGGGAGAACTGACCATCTTTCACTTCAAAGCCACTTTCACCTTGTCTCCATCCAGGCCTGTCAAGCAGAATTAGAATTCCAAGTATTTACAGGAATGGCAACAAAACCTCTTAGCCCTTATTAAACAAAACACTGCTGATCACTGGGAGCCCAGCTCACATCCATCAAGCCAGGAAAGACTCTGGATTTGGAGACCAAACTGCACTTCCCAGTTCTTGGTAAACAGCCCAGGTATATCTTATCCCACAGCCCCTTCTCAGCACCAGTGCCCCTTGGAAAGGAAACTTGGAGCACTGGGAGGGAGGGAACAGCAGTGTGTTTTAAATCAGGAGTACATTAAAATCTATTAACATTTGATAATGAAAATGAGAAAATTATTTTTCCTTTCATTTCAACAACAAATTATTCCAAATTGGGAAAAAAAACTCAAAATAAAAACAGTGCAATGTATGGACACTCAGTGCCTATTTTTTAAAAACACTAAAAATTACAGTCAGTGAGAACTGGGCAATAAGAAGCCCAGGCTACACTCTGTATGAATATTCTGCATTAGGACTTGTTCCTGAGCAACTACAGAATGGAGAGATTTTTCTAAGAAAGGAATATTTTCCCAGATTTCAATGATCTTTTGACCAGGGCCACACTCCCAGATGGAAGATCTCATTCCATAAACTACCTACATTTGCAGAGGAATTGACTGACTTCTTACAAATATAAGAAAGGCAGCAATTACACTCCTCTGTCTCAGCAGGCTTTAATCAAAAACACGTCATTACTTCACAGAAATCATTTTGCATTATTCTTCTATGTCCAAGTAAGGTACTCTGGCATCCTTCCTGATTAAAAAGTAATAATATTATGTTTCATAAAGATCTCTTAGTGCAAGGTCAATCTTCCCTGATTGGAAATGCTTTTTGAGACAGTGGGCCAGAATTTCTGTTGATCTAATTCAGCCCAGCACTACTAAAGCAAAGATTTATCTTAGGTGAGGCTGTGGAATACAGGATTGACTTTGAAGGTCTGTATTAAATATACACAGCATTACATTGCCTTTATTCCCTTTTTACCTCCCTAATTTCTCATTTCAATATATGTAAAATGAAAGAGAAAACAAAAGGATGATCTGTGCTTTTCTTTTTTTTTATGTGTGCGCCTCTTCTACATTGGACCCCTTCCCTTCTTGCTGCCAGAACTTTACACAAGTATCCAATTTTTCATATGGATGTAGGATTATGAATATACACCATCACAGACTCCAGCAATTCCTGCCCCTGGGAAGTTCTCATCTTTACTCTTTGCCTGTTAACTAACATGAACTGGTTGTGCTTTAATCTCAAATTAAAAAGTGGAAATAGGATTGAAACTCCCAGCCCTGTTACCCTTGAGTTGCAGCACCTACATCAATCCAAAATTAACCTGGATAAGTTGAGGGTGCTGCAAGATTACAAAAGCAGTGCTAATGAAAAAAGAATCAGATGTCCTAATGAGGAGGAAAATCATCTCACATGGCTTCTATCCTCCTCTGCAGGAACCAGAGCACACACTTAATTCTGATGTATTATTTCATCTTTGTATTGATTTCATCCTCAAGTCCAGCCATTTGATCTATTAAACATCTGAGAGTTTTTATCTGAGGGATAAGTGCTTCCATCATAATACAGCATCTATTTAGGTGAGTTTTGTTTTTCTTCCCCCCCTTCTGCAGCTGAACTCCTGGATAAATTATTTGGTTAGTCTTGTAGTGTCTGCCCTGTTGAACTTACTTAAATTCACCCTGCCTGAGCAATATTTCATGATGGACTTCACTGCTGGACCCAATTAATAAACTGGACAACTACTCCCTGTTCTTCATTCAGGGAATTGCATTAAGTCCATTGCACTTTTCTGGATAAATCATATTACATCTGCAGTAATTTCTATTAAAACTACAAACAGAAGTGGAATATTTGATTTTTAAGGTCTCAGAGTAAGCATGGAACAAGTCCTTAGTGAGGATCATAATGCATGTCTTGGAAAGATATCCCTGAAAAGGATTCATTCCTCCCCCATGCATTCTCCTGAGCCCAGTTCAACAGCTCCCACTGTAAAGGAGCCCACAGGAGGAAGGATAAACACCATCAGTTATTCTGGAAACCTGCACTTCAGATTGGCCAGCCTTTAAATCAAGTCCACACAGCTCATTTCCTGAGAGCAGTCTGGAATAACAGAAAAATGGAATTGTTTTCTGCCTTTTTCCCCATCTTGAGATTGAAGTATCTGCATGTAGAATTCTTTGCAGCCTTTCTTCAAATGATCTTTTTGGTTAAATTATATTTTAAAGCCACTGATAGCTGAATTTAATAAATTATTCAGATGCTGCAAGAGTGTGCTCTGTGATTTTAAAACACGCCTTTGAAACTATCTTGTATAAATCACAGGTTTCAAAACTATCCATATTTGTAACAAGAATACAGTTTGGGGTGTGTGATATATATTTTCAATAGGGAACCTGATATTCTTTCCTGAATTAAGTAATTGATTAAACACTTAGTTCAGCAAATGTGATTACTTTCACTCAGTTACAACCATTTTAGGCTCAGATATCCAGTCTTTTAGGTTTTTTTATAGTCACTAAAAAGGGACTGGCAATTCTGGATGCAGTTCATCCCATTCTAACATAAAAGTTTATAAAAGATGAGATAAAGCATCTTTTGAAGTGGCCTATTCTGGATGAAATCTAACTCTGAGAAGACACCAAACTCCAGGGCACTTAAAAGATGTGATGCACTCCTATTCATTCTGCCCATTACTACAGGTGTGGAGAGTAGGGTTAGAATAAAATGGTTCTCCTGTACTTTTGTTCTGGTACCACAGACTCCAGAACCCTTTCTCCCCCCATTCTCAGGGCTGAGAGGATCTTTGTTCTGCACAACTTTTCAGCCTGCACTGGCACCTGACCCCTGTTAAGTGGAGGCCTGCAAGGATTAAAAGCAGGCCAAGATATCCCTGGTTTTATTCCCTTAGAATTGATGCATCTTGTTGGGAAGAGACCTTAAGCAACAAATCAAGTAATTTTAACTCTGTGTGTAACTGATTTAGCACTGAAAGGGCTACATTGTGTCCCTGCAATGAAAATATGAGCATGGAAAAGCTTCTGTAAGTCATAAACCATCTAAATATTGACTGTGAAACTCCTTAATGTAAAATTAATAATTAAGCGTAGAACAGGTCACGATACATCACTGCCAGCAATTGGGTACTTGGAGATCATAAAGATTTGTGGAGCTGTGTGCAAATATGGTGTCATTAAGTCACAGGCTTGCTCAAGTACATTTATACTTTATAAATGGACATATTCCTCCTTGGGCAAAAAGAAAAGCATCAGTCAGTGCCAAATCATCCTAAGAAAGGAGACCCAGAAGGAGATTTCCAATTTTCAAACCTCTACTTTTCCACTGGGTGCTTTTCCACAACCCTCAGCCTGAGCACACTTAAAATTCAAGTTTTCAACTCAGGGTTCAATGAAATCTTGTCTCCTGGGGAGAAGGTGGGTCTGGCCCAGGTAAGGGACGCCCTGGATGGAGCCATCACAGCTCAGTGTCCATTCCACCCTTCCCCTTTCCCTGCTTGAACTAAACTGGAAGGAAAACAGGACTTGGGAGCAGACACAGGTTATCCTGCCTTGGGTTCCCTGTTGACATCTGCCCTCACAATTTCCAGTGTTGAAAATGTCAATAGCAATATACCCCAAGGGTCAAAGGCAATCTGTAAACACCATTTGTCAAACACATCCACTGAGTTTCCCTCCAGTCTCAGTTCTTTTCTAATTTTGAGAGGAGCCCTGATTCAATGTATGGAAGAATGAATATTCCAAATGATATCAACCTTCAGGGTACAGTCCCTGAGAGCTTGAGCTGATTTCTTCCATGCAAAACTTCAGTTAAATAATCAAGTAAGAAATATTTTACTTCAAACCCCTGTGATTTATTTGTTTGTTTTCCCAGTAACTTATATGAAATCCTACTTTCTAGGGATGTGAGCTGTAAATCTCCCCAGCAGTCAACAAGGTCAGCAATTGAGTCAGAGTTTTTGTCTCTGCTAATGTCTGTCCCTGCCCCTGCCACACACTTCATAATTAGATGAGATCATCAATAAATCGTTACACATTATATTTATATAAACAAAGGGTTGAGGATCATAGATTTCCCACTACAGTTATATTATAAATTCCTTGACTTTTGGCAAGACCAGTGACTTCCAAACACCATCCCAAACTTAATATCCACTGAAGAAAAAAGAAAACAAAACCAAAAACAACAACCAAACAAATAAAAACAAACAAAAAAACCCAAAACAAGCAGAAAAAATCCCCAAACTTATCAAATTTTATATCTTTACCTTATAATTATTTTATGCCTGTTTATCTGCAGCAAGCTCCCTATGACAGCTATAAATGAGCCACCATGATTTGTGTCTATGGATTACATGTCAAACTGGAAAAACTGTAGCTTAAATCACAGATCCATGACAGATCTGGAAAGCCTAAGAGGAAAGAGGTACCAATGTCAAGTGAAGTTATTTTCTATTTTTTATAGTATTACCAGAAAGTTGCATTAAATAACTGCAAACTCTTTTATTCTGGGAGCTCACTTAGCTTTTCATCCAAATGTGCTGCTGTAAAAAAGAAGAGTTTGTGATTTCAGACACCTCCACGCCACCTAAGCAGTGACCCATGGATACCAATCCCAGCAGATTTCTCTCAAGGTTCTCTCACTTTGTGCTTTCTGTGCCTAAGCAGCCAGATCTCACAATGATCTCCCTTGCACTGAATATATCTCTTGACACAGAACAACTACAAATTAAACCAAATGGGTAATTTGCTAAAGCAAATAAAAGATGGCACAAGTTTCCCACTTAGATGGAATATAAAATGTAAAGAAAAAATCCAGCTGTATAAATCCATGCAAACATTGACTTTTAAAACTACAAAACTGGTGGCAAGTTGCTTATGTTGTCACAGACACAGAAATACAGGTGCAAATAGCACTGTGAAAAAAAGCTGAGGTAGGAGAAGGATGTTCTTAAAGAAATTAATCTCTAAAGATATCAGGCATGTGATTTTTTTTCTGTATATATTTTCTGATTTTTCAGATTTCCCTGGTTAATAATTTTTTATATGCATTAAAGTATACATAAATATTAATCCCAAAGAGAGTATATTTAATAATACATAGTAAGACTTTATATAATAGCACTTCTCTCTCTATCTCTATCTAATACCAGGGATATTTTCTGTCCTTGAAGTGATCATGGATTAAGACTAAGTTTTACTTAAAACTTCTAGATGCATTCAGACCTAAAAATCTGATTGGAAAATCTCTATTGTTCCATGTAATTTTTGCATTGAACAAATAAACCACTTGTGCCTTCTGAGCCTGCCATTCTCTCAATTCCCTGTACCATGGAACACTGTGATCTCCTAACCAGTATTTTATTTATTTGTCAAATATGACAATTACAAACTGGTTATTCTGCTGTTTTGCATGCAGTGTAACACAGAGCTGNTAAGTGCTGCCATTCTCTGCTTAGATTTTGTCCCTAAATCTGTTCTCTCGTTTGCAGAATTAGGAGGTGGCAGAAGCTGCAGCAAAGCACCACTGAAGTTTTTATTCCAATTTAGCAATCTTAGCAGCAGTTCAGGAAATCATTCAGCAGCATCCCACTTGCAGGAGGAGCTGCTTATGCTAATTTCAGAGGGGTTTTAGCACATTTACACGTAGGAAATAAATTGATGAATGATCTGTGGTGTATCATTTGTGGAATCTCCTGTGTGTGCTGCTGGAGCTCTACACACAGACATTTCCTGCTGCTTCCAAACAATAATATCCCCATGCTCAGGAAAAAGGTTATATCCTGAATAATGCAATGTAATTGAATGCTGCTACAGTTGGCTTCCAAAAATCTTCTTTTTATCTAGTGCTTTGCTCACTGATCTGCCAAGGTCTGGGCAGTGGATAAAGATGCCTGTGTGAGATATCATGAGGGTGTTGCTCCATCAGGATTTGAGTGGAAATGATGCAAAGGGGCCCCAGTGTCCAGGAATTGGAAAGAAATTAACAGAAAAAGCAATTAAAATTTTTTTTCATTCTCTGTTTTTGTGCCTGTTCCTAAAGCAGTGAGATCTATGTACAAATCCACAAATTGCTTTATAAATTACCCATGCTACAGATGTTTATAAGCCATAATTAAAATCAACCCAGTGCCCCTCAATTAAACATTTATGACAGATTTATTCAAAAACTAGTTAACCATTTATAAGGCACTTACATGGAAACAGAGTATANTGCTGCTAGCTGGATAGCTCAGCTGCATGTATCCTACAGGAATAGGCTCACCCTGGTGCCTGGAATGCAGGCTGAGCCAAAATTCCCTCCCTGGGCTGGGAATCTGCTGGGTGCTGGGGCAGGAAATGAGAGCTTTGCTAGAGGCACTCTCCACACCTGGGTTCTGNCGTAGGAAATAAATTGATGAATGATCTGTGGTGTATCATTTGTGGAATCTCCTGTGTGTGCTGCTGGAGCTCTACACACAGACATTTCCTGCTGCTTCCAAACAATAATATCCCCATGCTCAGGAAAAAGGTTATATCCTGAATAATGCAATGTAATTGAATGCTGCTACAGTTGGCTTCCAAAAATCTTCTTTTTATCTAGTGCTTTGCTCACTGATCTGCCAAGGTCTGGGCAGTGGATAAAGATGCCTGTGTGAGATATCATGAGGGTGTTGCTCCATCAGGATTTGAGTGGAAATGATGCAAAGGGGCCCCAGTGTCCAGGAATTGGAAAGAAATTAACAGAAAAAGCAATTAAAATTTTTTTTTCATTCTCTGTTTTTGTGCCTGTTCCTAAAGCAGTGAGATCTATGTACAAATCCACAAATTGCTTTATAAATTACCCATGCTACAGATGTTTATAAGCCATAATTAAAATCAACCCAGTGCCCCTCAATTAAACATTTATGACAGATTTATTCAAAAACTAGTTAACCATTTATAAGGCACTTACATGGAAACAGAGTATAAATGATGAGTTTCAATTTTCTGGGCAAACTTTATAAAGCACTTTCATTTCATCTTCTGTCCTGGTTACTGCATGTGGAGACTGTGCAATACTGGAAATAATTTCTGACAGGTTTGGAGTTCATGATGCTGGGATGACTCTATGAATAATAGCACAGGAGCATTACAGGCTCATAAAAGCAAATGAATGCTTTAGGAGCTGGCAGTACATCCTTAAACCTCAAATCTATTGAAATGCACTGCTCTGAAGCAAAGAGAAATATTTTAATACAGTTATAATTACGAGTGCCTGTGTATTTTGATGTAATTTTACTTTGTATTCATGTTATGGAGTTGATTTCTATATTATATACACATATACTCGGCATAACAGACAACAAATGTATAGATACAGAAAATATTAATAAATACATATATTTAAATGAAGTTATTTTTAATTTATATCAGTGCATATGCATTTCAAATTTGTTGTCTTTTCATTGACACATTCACCTGCTGAATTTTTCACATTGATTTGGCTTGACTCAAATAATTCTGGAAGAGCCCCTTATGGAATAAGAAGCTCACCATCATCTCTTAGCTGCTGGAGCCAATGCCCTTCAAATAAACCTGATCTCTTACCTGATCACACAGTTCTAGTAATTGAATATATATGTACTTTTTAAAAGTAATTAATGTAGATGTAATATTCATATTGTTCATGTTTTGCTGCATGCATCAAAAATAATTTGCTAATAAAAATTACATGTGTTGGCAGCTACACCACAATTATTACAGAGGAGGGAAAAAACATCATTTCTGCTCCTGCTCTGAAAATAGCTCCTTAAAATTCCCTGGAAACTGAAAAGTGACACTACAGTAAATACATCTGTTTCTCCAAGTAGTTGTAATTTTGCAACTCTAATGTACAGAACTGCTTGTATCGATTCTTTCCCAGGCTTATTCAATTAGAATATTTGAAAAATATACAAATGTGTGAAGCAAGCAGCTCTAAATATTTACAAAATGTAAGCTATTGATTTTTATGTTCAGAAAGTATCATAAGCAAAATTTTCATTTAATGCTTCAGTTCTCAAATACAGTAACAGAGAAGTAAGTAGAGAAAACTAACCAGCACTGGAATTTAGAGACAAAAAAACTCTGATTTCCCCAATTTGTTTCATGTAGGCAAACATACAAAAACCTAAACAAAAGAAAATTTAAAGATTCCTCTCCCTCTGTAAGAAAACAGCTTCATTTGCATAATCTCCTACAAGTCTAATTTTCCTTTATGATATTTTGGAATGTTTTCCTGATCAGTGAGCTCCCTAGGGCTGTATGAAAAGTTCTCCACTTGGTAATGAAACACTTTTTTAAATCACAAAATGAGGATTTGCAGTACAAATATCCCTGGCATCCTGCCTCAAGACAAAACTATTTAATTCCTTCCTTTAAACAGAATCCATATAATCAGTAACAGATTTATGCCTCTGGAATACAGCAAAGGAGAGCTTCCCTGAGAGTGGGATACTCATGTTTATGACAAACCACCTAAAAATGTTGTTTAGAGCAGCTGAAGCTGAAATTCCTTGGAAATCTCTGTCCTTGGTAGGACAGGCAGGAGGAATTTAAATGGGAATAAAAAAAAGAAGGTGTGGGCAGCCAATAGTTCCAACCTGAGCAGCAGTGAGGGTGTGAAGCACATTCCTAGGAACTCTTGCCCTAATTTCCTGCTTCCAAATCCCAGAAACTCCTGCCCTAATTGTCCTGCTTCCCAAATCCCAGCAACTCCTGCCCTAAGTGTCCTGTTTCCCAAATCCCAGAAACTTTTGCCCTAATTGTCCTGCTTCCCAAATCCCAGCAACTCCTGCCCTAAGTGTCCTGTTTCCCAAATCCCAGAAACTTTTGCCCTAATTGTCCTGCTTCCCCAATCTCAGAAACTCCTGCCCTAATTGTCCTGCTTTCCAAATCTCAGAAACTCCTGCCCTAATTTCCTGTTTCCCAAATCCCAGAAACTTTTGCCCTAATTGTCCTGCTTCCCAAATCCCAGAAACTTTTGTCCTAATTGTCCTGTTTCCCAAATCCCAGAAACTCCTGCCCTAATTGTCCTGCTTCCCAAAACTCTTTCCCAGCTGGCTCCTGCCCAGTGCTGTGAGGTTTGGGCTATTCCCAAAGGCACAGCATCCTTCCTGCTGCCAGGAAACGACTCCAGACATTCCCTTCCTCCTTCCTTCACCCACACCCAACATCACTGCCTGGCTGGCAGGGGAGGGAGAGGAGTGGAAAGGGGATGTTTGAAGAACCTGGGGGTAGGGTGAGGTCAGTGACCCCTGATCCATCAAGAATCCTTGGCATGGCAGCACCACAGCTCCACGTAAGATGCAAAAAAAAAAAGCCACTGAGGTTCACAGCTGCAGCAGCTGCAGCATCCCCCAAAATCGACCAGGGCTGAAGGGGCAGAGGCAGCCCCAGGCAGCAAGGAGAGCTCTCCTGCTCTGGTAAAGGCAGGGGGTACCACAGAAATGTGCCCCAGACAGGTGAAATTAAATGGAAAAACGAGCAGGGAAGCTTAGACAGTTTAGGAAAATTACTCTATTCTGAAAGGCAGAATGATTTATTTCTGCATAGTTTTCAGAGGCTGTTTCCTCACGTGGAAAAGGAGCAAATGCAAAGCTCTTGGTGGTCAGTCCAAATGCAGGGTCACAGCTTTATGAACCACCACACTCTGATGTTCTGCACAGCTGGTTAGTGGCACCTTGCTGTACTGCTGGAGAGCTGCCTGAAATTAATACTGTTTATTTTGCTGCTAACAGCAGAGGGTAGGCAGAGGTTTCAGAAGGAAATACAGACATCAGAATAAATCAGCACAAGGCCAACATAAAATGAAACCGTCATCATCTTCCCTGCCCTTGAATATTCTGAAGGGATATTGCTTCAGCAGGTTTCAACCTTCTTCAAATCTTAAGTAACCATGGAAATTTAAGGTCCTAAATTTAAATCCACATTAGTGAGCACACTGGTTCCCAGGTACTGCCCACATGAATATTTCCAGGGTAGTGACACTTCTCCTGCAGTGTACAAGTCTTTCTCGGAATGGAGAATTACTTAACAGACATTCTGACATGGGATCAAGTTCTTTGAAAGATGGGCAAGATTTTATCACACATTTTATTATACATACATTCCTATTAATGCAGAAGAATTGTTAAATAAATGTTACTACTACTGACAGCAGTAATAGTAACATGATGGGCAGATCATTATTTATTTAGTTTCCACATTTCCAATTTGTTCCATTTATTTCATAACGACACAAGCTTGAAAGACTTCTTAAAATGAATCACAGAAATGAGAGCATCAGAAAACCAATTAGATCAAGTCTCCATCATTATTCCTTTACTTTCTTGTTCTCTACATGTTGCATATGTAGGAACATTAATGTTCCCTTTAAAAGACAATTACAACAACCTTTTTTTCTAACATTAAGTCCAAATTTTCCTTCCACCTCTCTACAGAATGCAGCAGTGACCATTAATATATTTATAAATGCATTTTTAAATAGCCTGGAACCAGCTAGAAATGTGGCAGTCCACAGCACCCAACAGATTGTGATTTATTCTCACCTTCCACTTGAAATCAGAAGCAATGTATCTTTCTCTTTGTACTGTTTGTTGTTTTTTCTTTTTTTTTCAGCTCAATGATTTTCAGCTGTATTTTAATTACAAAACTGTAACACAATCTATTCTCCTTATGTATACATAATGCAAAATGCTCCAAGAAACGTGTATAAGAAATGAGGCTTGTTCTGAACATATCAAGAAAAGGCTGATTCAGCTTCTCTTTCAAAGGCAGAAGAAATGGACTTGATCTTTATGTTTGTCAAAGTACCAGCAAAGGTCTTTCAGGAATGAGCAGAGATGAAGATGCAAAGTGTCTTTGCCTTTCCCAGTCACAGGAACAAGCAAAGCCTGTCAAAAGCACCTCCCCACATCCAGAATTCCCATCATTTTTCCTGTGGCATTCCACACCTTCTGTTGCCTGCTGATGCCACTAAAACATCCCCTGCTCTGACAGTAACAGTGGCAGCAATTCCAGAGAGGTTTGGGTGTTTGTTCACTGAACAGCTCTGAACCCAAGACCAGGTAACCTCTGTACCTCTATAGTATGTGCAGGAGCTGAAATTCCCATTGAATTCCAAAGCAAATAAACCAATGTTCTCCACAGAAAACCAGCAATGATTTTAACTGACTGGAAAACACAACTTTGAGAAAAGAGAAAATCTTTTGGGCGCACCTCTTATGTCAAAGGCATCTTTCAAAATGGCTTGGTGCTCCAAAGGGACTCTCCTGCTTCCAACTCTGTTGTGCAAGTAAACAACATCATTTTTCAGAAGTTATTCACAATCTTAGGCCATCACAATCACAGCTATTGGTGTACAAGTGGGGTTTGTACCAAAATCTTTCACCAGACATGTCCTGCCCTCCAGCTGCAAGCCAGCACAAAACCTCCTGTGTTCTATCATTCCTGGAGTGGGATCTCAGCAGCAAAGTGATTCCTGAGTGCTTCTGGATCACACTGGATAATTGCATGTCTGTGCCACAGGGAAGATGGGCCTGGCAGCCCAAATCCAGGCAGAGGAGAGAGCTGGAGCCCAGTGTCCCTGCCCAGCTGGTGACCCAGGCAATTCTCTGAACAGGAGCCCTGCAGCAGGCAGTGCTGGGAGGGGAGCAGCTCCTGCTCTGCCAGCCTGGAGCTGCTGCCAAGCTGGTGCCTTCATTCCCCCCTCACAGGGAACGTTTGGGGATGCAGGAGACATCACCCTGCACAGACCTCTCTGGATTTTCTGTGGGCATCACCACTGATGTTAAAGTTTGATGTCAGTGCATAACATGTGCTGAGAGAAATATTTGCCTGGCTGCTTCTTTGGTACTCTGCCAGTTTAGGTGTTTTACCAAGACTCATTTAACAGGGAAATTTAACTGTGTCTGCATGATAATTGTACAGAGTGTAGGGCAGAAATAAATATTTTACACATTTCAGCCTGTTTTTTGTTTGTAAACTTAAAAAGAGGACCAGTACTGGATGCTTGAGAGAGCAAATGTACATAATGCCCAACGTGAGAGATTTCTGAAGATGAAAATTGACTCCTGCTTTTGTTATGTTTCCTTCTTCATCCTTGGAAAACCTGCCTGTGTAATAAAACACACAGAGTTTTTCTGAGGCTGATTAACTAGCTTGTTTCCAGTAAAATTACTTTCCCTTGAGAGGAACATTAAGATTTCTTTAATGCAATCTTCAGCCATTACCATTGATTATGGCTTCATTAAATATGAAAATGAGGATTTACTCTTTGCAACAGATAGCATTTTCTGCGTTAGTGAGTAAAGACTTTCCTCTGCGCTCTGCTCAAACAGAAGCGTGAACAAATATTTTATTTATGTACAATTTTGAAGGAAGAAATTGCCTGTGGCAAGAACACAGCTCACTGGAAAGTACTTTGCCAACAGGATGAAAGTCTGGGGCACAAATCACTCCAACCTAGGCAGCCTCTGAGGCACCAGGAAGTTAAATGCAATAAACATTCATTAGTGAGATAAGCTGATGAATCACAGCAATCCTTATTTGTGAATGAATCCATACATTTATTAAAAGGCCAATTGAAGACAGATATTTCAAGTGTAAAGGCAGCTTGATAATAGGAATGGATCTCTGGCAGGTACAAAGGCTTCATCTAAAATATACATAAAATAGCCATGATTTAAGGAAAAACAGCAGAGAAATTCTATATTAATGTCAATAACACTTGAGCAGCACTAAAGGTTTGGTTTTTTTTTTTTAATTATCTTTCTTGTTAAGTATTTTTTTGTAAATGTCTAACTTAATTCTGTCTTTGGAAGAAAAAAAGAAAAAAGCAACCTTTAAGAATCTCCTAGTGCTGAGAGAACATCAGCAGTTTCTCTAATTAATACTGTTCTATAATCAATATTCAGTCCAGGAAGCTTTGAAAAGTCAAATTCTGGGTAAAAAGTCAACTTCTCTGCCTTGCTCTGTGGCAATGAGATATTTTGAAAATCATATTCAGATTCTACCTCTACAGCTTTTGCTGTAGGTCAACAAATCCACCAAATACTTGCTGTAAAGATATCCCCAGTTTCTACATTTATCAAGGAGATTTTTTTAAAGAGCTGATCTGTAACCTCAGGGATCAATTTAGACAAAAGTGCATCAGATCAATAAAGTAAGGAAGAAAAAACAAATTGAGCAAGGAGCTAGAGAGGAATAGGAAGGTTTTACTTTTAAGAGGCTCTGCTTACACACCCTTACAAACAAGAGCTGTTCTCATGACTGATAATCTCACCCTTAGCTTCCCTCTAAACTGGTGAAAAGTGCATTTTTAATTCTCTTCTTTGCATCAAAGTGCCAGACATGGGTATCTCTCTTAGGGCCAAACACATTTCCATTGGTAGGAATTCAGCTGCTCTCAGCAGCTCTTTATGAGGAAATACAATAAAATAGGTTAGGAAATGTGCCTCCCTCTCAAAAAATATAGCCCTTTGCATGAGACAACACTGATATAATTAATGTTTGCCAGTACCTGGTGAGGGAGGCATATTCACCCAGAAAAATTGTAAATGAAAATTATTACCTCAATTTAAATGTCACGAACTTTGTCCTGGGTTTTCTCAAGAATTTATTACCACAGCCAGGGAGAATTTCACTTTGCCTCTCATGTATAAAGTGAATATTTTACTCCCAGTATCTTATGGGATAAAGAAACTGCACAAACTTGAAAGTCTGCAACAAGAAATCAGTTTCTAAAAAAAAAATTAAGAGCTATAATTTCAGTGCCATATAATAAAATGTACTCGAAATAATGTGAAATCATTCTGTCAAAGAGAATACAACTTGTCAATCAACAGCAGCTTTTTGAAAACAGACTAAAATAAACACAGCAAAAGAAGAGTCCCATCAAGAGGACTCTCTGCAATTGAAATGTTACAGTGGCATCTTTTAAATTCCACTGAAGTCAGAGAAAAAGGGACCCTAGAGATCACTAAATACCCAAATCAGCAGGGAAAATGTAGTCACACATTCTCTAAGCCTTGGACCTGTCCAGCTCCACTGTTTTCATAGAAATTGTAATAGTGGTGAAGACTGAGTCAAGCTCCAGTGCACTGTGTGAAAAGACTAAAGCAGTGGACAAATAGAAGCAGAAAGATTTCCCTCACCCCAAAACCTGCATGGGGAGCCATTTGACATTGCAAGCACATGGATGGCCCCTAAATATATTTTTCCTCAGCTATTCCAATAGAAAGATAAATTACAGGCCTAAAATATGTAAAAAGGGGATTTTTCTTGTGGTGACACCATAATTTCTTAGAGCAGTCTTTGCTTTCTGCCCAGCTTTGGAGCAGTACAAAGGGAGAGCCACGGATCCAGGTGACACAACCAGAGATCCTGATGTCACAGCAGGGCACTCCTGGGAACAGAGCCCTCATGAAAGACCTTTAAGGTCCTTTAAAGGTGCTTTTAAAAGGTGCTGGCTAAACCCCAAATTAAAACAAAATTCAATGCAAAAGGAAAATGCCAAATAATTTGTCAGTCTCCTGAACTATCCCAAATTCTGCTTTTGATCTATCACAGAAATCAGGCAGATCCAGAATGAGGGATGGGCTTACTGCATCTGTCCATGCAAGATTATCTTTCAATATAAGTTATTTTCAGAGAATGCAGTGTGAACTTGGCAAAACACAGAAGCACATTCCTAATTTATAACAGCTTTAATGGAGCACTGAAAAGCAGCTGCTTAAGTATTTATTTGTTTATGATGATTTTTAATACTTTTTGTTTATTATCATCCTGGATATCTTTTTACAACGTGCTCGTCTCTGCCATGAATCAACAATGATTAGCATTAAAAGCCATACAATATTTATCACAGCAATGTGTTTCCTGCCTAAGGGGAGAAGCTAAAGAAAATAAGGATTTCAATTTTAAGAACAGACAGCACAACATTTAAAGATACTTGGGCAAATATTTTTTCTCCATGAAGGTACAATCCTGTAAACTTCCCTTCATAGTGAGTATGATCAGAGCAGCTCTTATCTGACAAATGAAGACAGAACAGAAGCAAAAAGGACAGTATTGAACTAAATATAGCTTTGAAATGGGAACAGAGGAATCTTTGCAACTCTGCTAAATGCCCATTTTGACCTAAAAAAAAGCCCTAAACCAGTTAATAATATTTTTCATTTTTGTATAGCCCCCATTTATAAAATATGCTCGACCCACAGGAAGACACAGAGGTGGTGAGCTGTAAATAAACATGTAGATAATAAAATTATTTATTTAAAATACTTCAAACAGTCAACTTAAAAGGTAAATAAACACACTGGATGCATAAATAAATTATGTATAAGTATGAGAAAACTCTAGCATTTACTTTACCAAAAGAACCCAAGACCAAAATAAAATAAATGTACACGCATTTTAAAGATCACAGAGTATTTCTTATCTCCACTTCTTCAGCTAAAGCAGAAGAAATACCAGCTCTGAACAAGTACATGTGAAGGGTATCATAACTTGCCATTAAGCTGAAAGGAACCATGAAGGTTTCAAAAAGATTTACTGATCAGCTAGAGACTTGAGAGATCAAGGTAATGATGAATTTTAAGTGAAAACAACATTGTCGGATTTGAACTTCATTTTCTCATTTGCACTTCAATAAAAATACATTTTCCTTAAGAATACTTTTTTTAATACTTTTTCTTAACAAAAAAAAACCTAAAACACTAGACACTTGATACTTAATAAAATATTGAGATATTCAGGACAACACCTTAGACATCTCCAACTGGTGTTTTGAAATAGCACTAAAAATTAGTACATAAAAATCACAGAATCAGAGAATGGTTTGTGTTGGAAAGGACATTAAAAATCATCCAGTTCCACCCCCTGCCATGGGCAGGGACAGGAACAAAGAGCATTTAACATGGAATCACCCTTAGAGTGCTTGTGGTACATTACTTTTTCTAAATCAGAAGCCTCTAAATGTGGGAAGCCCCCTCTTTTGGCAGGTTTAGGTTGACTGAAAGGGCAGTCAGGTAACGTGGTGGGAGATGAGGGTTGTGATCACCAAAGCTAAAATTCAAGTGTTTCAGGGATCCCAGCCACTCTTTCCTGAGTGATTTTGGCAAGTTTCCTATAGAACACCTGTCTGATCAGCAAAGCCATGAACAATTACATCAGTCAAGGGCAATAAAACACAGAATGGAAATTTCAGGATCTCTCCTCGAATCAGTTTGCTCCTGTTCACCTCTCCTGCCTCGTGGCTCTCACCTGACCAGAGAACAGCCAGGTGAACCCAACACTGATGGAAAGTCCATCATTTTCTCAGCTTTAATTAGGGGCAGCTACTGCAGAACTGTCACTCAGGGTGATCTGTTACCTTTAAACCTCCATGCAAGTGCTTTGCTTCTGGTGTTCTCCTCCTAGGCACAAATCCCTCAAGATTATCCCCCCAAAAAAGAACCCACAGAAAGGAAAATCATTTTGTATTACAGCAGCTTGAGAAGCCAATGGGGAAAAATGAGAAAGAGTTACTGCAATGACTAATAGCACATTAAAAATATATTAAAAAGGTGTAGTGCAAAATGAGATAATAAAAAACAGGTTAGTAGAAATTCATCCCCAGTGAATCATAATTTTAAAATATTTGCAGAAACAAATGGAATTGCAATATAAAATCCCAATTATTTAGAATTGACTCGAGTCTCTTTCTGCCTTACATATTTACCAAAGAACTATAGAGATGCTGAAAAAGCTGTTTAAAATATAAAGTAATGAGAAAAATAATTTTCTCGTAATAAAATCTTTGGCAAACATAACTGTATAACCAAAAATTCACCTATTATAACTTCCTAACTGCTCAAACTTCCTGCAAATGCACTAGAAGCTAACCCTGTCAGAGGTGCAGAAAGATTCCAGCTGGAAATTTGCTGCTAGAAGATTCCAGTTGGAAATTTGTACAGCAAGGTTGGTAATAGGAACGTGCTGAATTCATGCTTTGACACTGAGCTTTGTGTTTCCTTTATTTCTATAGGAGAAAACATTTGGTGGCAGCTTTTTCAGCATTGCATACAACTGCAAGTTTATTTGGGGTGCTGCTGAATTTGGAGCTGACTGCAGATCTTACACTGCTAGACACAACCTACAGCTGGGAGTGAAACTTGCTTGGTTCTTTTGCTCTATTGGCTCTTGCAGAAGGTCACAAACTGAGGAAGTGCTGCTTCTTTTGTCCTAGAAATGGGGAAAAAATAGCTTTTTTTCTTCCCAGTGTGTACTATCTGTGTTTTCACCTCAAAGGCTGCAAGGTTTTGCTGCAAAACCCATCCCAGAGTTCAAGGCTGTTGGTTGAGAATGGACAGTTGGGTAGCTCAAATCATGGAATCAATACTTGGAAAAGCCCTTTATGACCATGGAGTCCAGCCATCAGGCAGCTCCACCCCATGGCCACCCCTAACCCCATCCCCAGGTGCCACCTCCAGGCATGATCTGAGCACTGCCAGGGGGGTGACCACCACTGCCCTGGGCAGCTGAGCCAGCTGCTCAAATCCTAACAGCCCTCCCTGGCTTTCTGCAGCCTTTCACTGTGCTGCAACAAACCTTCCTGTGCCCTCTTTAAAACACTCATCAACTGGTCAACACAGTCAGAATTCCCCCTTTGCCATCACCATCATCATCATCATCATCCATGGCCTCTTGCCACCAGCAATTAGCACATTAGTGTCAAAATGACATTTCCCTATCACTCTTTATATACCCCATGTGATTGTCAGCTGGCTAAATGTGAGGAAGAATTTATTCTTGAATGCTTTGCATGCATGTAATCATTTATTATATTGGCATATCAATTGGGTATTTGTCATTAAAGAAGAAATTTACTAAATGGCAGGTGTGAATGGCTGTAATTTATTCATTCTTTCTGCAATTCAGCTGTCAAAATTTCAGCCTAAAATTATATTGTTAAAAATAATAATAAAAAATAGATCCAATAACAGAGAATTGCTTTTTTTTTTCCCCCACCTAAGGACTAGAAGCAGCAATCACATTCTGCCCTAAATCATTTATCCAATCTTAAAATGGTTGTTGAAATGACATTAAGAGAGCTCTAGGAAAACAGGGAGGGAAACATCAGTGTCAAAACAATGATTTTTTCCCAGTGAACTCTGTATATCAGTGCTGACTCTGTGCTGCACTGGGTAACAGCTGCTGAGTCAGAGAGGGACCAAAATAACAAGGTATGAGCCCCCAAGTGCACACCCCCAGAGTTCTGCCACAGCAGTACTAGAGAAGCAGAGCTCTCAATGTATTTTACTCTTTTTTTGTGAGACCTGTCTCCAGTTTTCCCCCAGAGGGTGTTTGGGCACTGAACACCCAAGGGATGGTCATGGCTCTGAGCCCCCCTGAGGTCTGGACAACGCTCAGGGTACAGGGTGGGATTCTTGGGGTGTCCTGAGCAGGGCCAGGAGTTGGGCTGGGTGATCCTGATGGGTGTCTCCAGGCTCTGGATATTCCATGACTCTGTGATAGCTTTGCACAGACTACATCCCTTTAGCTTAGTAAGGACTGAATTCATCTAATCAAATTATAGCCATGGCAAAATTAAACAATCTGATGACACACCCCACACTGATGAAGAAGGAGAACAAGAGTCCCTGTGCTAGTGTGGTTCATCCACTGCCCTAAAAAAACTGAGGATGAGATGAACAATCCTCAAGACTAGATAACAGCTAATTTTTATTTTGGCTGGAGTTTGTGCACATTCTTGCTGTCATCACTCTGACCTGAGTCACCACCCAAATGCCAGGCAAGCCTGACCTTCACACCCCCCCTCACTCAATGTGGTCCCCACATCTGGACCACCCACCCTGACTCCAATCCATTGCTGGGTCACCTCTGTCTCTGCCTCACTCAGCAGTGAAGTCAACCTTGTGAGGTGCAAGGCTCAGCTCTTTTCCTACCACTGGATGAAATGGAGGCATTTCAGCACCTTGAAGGATCTGAGCCTTCTGGGGAAAATGAGAAAATTGCAGGAAAATAAATTGTTGGGATTTGAGGCTAAAAAGCCTCCTTTCAAAAGCAATGAAAAGATGTCACTCAACAGCAGGACAAGGCTTTGGACTTGGCTGATAATTTAGATATCAGTGAACTTTGTCTGTTTACAAATCCCAAGAGAAACACACTAAATTCCATTAGCAATCCAGCAGCTTGAGGTTTCATTTTGAGGAAAAAAACAACCAAATATACAAAAATAAGGGAGGCACTCTCCAAACTTAAGGTCAGAACCCCTGGAGTCATGAACAAGATTTAAACCCAGAAATCAGGCTGCTCACAGAGCACCACAGGAGTGATTTGTTAACAAAACCATGTCTTAATGAAGGTGTGGTGCACAGAGAGATCTCCTACATGAAATAAAAGTTCTCTTCCTGCCCCTGAAGTATCCTTCAGCTCTTATTGTTTTGATCTATCACAATTACTTAGAAAGGCAGCAGAGGCTGTGCCAAGACCAGAAAAACATCTGTACAGAGTCAGAAAAGTGATGTGCCAAAAGCCCACAGACTTCCAGTACATGTAGGAAGAAGCACATCATGAGAGATTGCCAAAGCTCTGGGCTCTGCAGGAATACTGAGGTAAAGAAATGAAACTACACTTGATCTCTATTCAAATAATGAAAGTGAGATTCAGTGTTTGGCTTGTGTTATTCTGGATGAAAAAAAAATAAATACCAGAAGCAAAGATTAATACAAGGGAGACAAAAAAGCAATTATTTTTTAATATATAAACAGTCATTCTGCATTTAAATTTTATCTCTATATATTCTATAAAGTTATATATGCATCTTCAACTCCAAAAGCTGATATTTTCACAATTATCTGCTGTGATTGCTGAAAGTTTTTAATTCCCATTCTCAATAACTGGAGAAGGGCACTGTCCCTAAATGATATCTGCTACTACTTCTTGTAACTTGACTTAAATATGGATTTGTTCTCCAAAGTTCTACTTCAGCAGGGGAGTTGTAGCCCCACTGGAGGGACATTGAGTGGAGGGCTTGCAGTAAACTGCAGAGTAAAATAACTCCTGTTGTACATTAGGGGTTCAAATCCAACCAATTCCCCAAAGAACACACAGGAGTTGTTTAGAGAAGGTCTCTGCTTCAATTCCTCAATATTGTCCAAAAATTGACTGAGTCACAGAAATCTGGTGATGACTCCTGGACAGAACATGGCTTAGACCACACAAAAGGCCACTGAAATCCACAGGGAGAGGATTTAATCACACTTCAAATGAGAACTGAAACATCAGTGTCATAGGAAATGTGTTTTTTCTCTTGCTAAACCAACAGAAAAAAGATCTATTAATTTTTTTTTTTTTTATTTGGCCACAGTAATTGAAGGTATGTTAAATTCATTACTTGGATAGAATGCTGTTACAGTAAAACTGAAATAATTTAACAGCAATTTCAGCATCTCAAATCACACATCCCAAGCAGACTGTGGAAAATGATCATTGTACTATTAAAAATAAAACATGCTCCAAAATGGTTTGAGTACTAAGGATGAAATACAGCTTTCAAAATAAACACACATCCAGAAGGAATATCCTTAAATCTTAAAAGTTGTTAAAAGCTCTGACATTACTTGTTATTAAAGGTGTTTCTCGTGAGTCTAGATGATTTTGTGATTTATCTTTTTTTTCCTGCTGTCGTTCCAAGTTCAACCTACAATTTCATGCCAAAATGCTAAGCAATTAAGAAATTATTACACCCTACTGCTTCTGAATTTCTGTCCTTCAGATAACTGCTAATTTAGCACCAAAATGGCACATTAGAGCACTGGGCCCAGTGCTGTGGTTGGATCTGGATTTACAGAGTCCTGGAAGGGAAGTGCAGTGTGATGCTGTGGCAGAGCTGCACTAAACATTCACTGTTTCCACTTGCAAAGAACATTTCTCTGGGACCATGAGGACAAAATATTTTGGGAGTTATTCTTCCCTTTCCAGACAACACCTCTGCACTGTCCTTGCCAAGGAGGTCCCAGAGCTGTGGCTGGCAGGATGAATGCCCAGTGCAGGAGCAAGGGCTCAATGGTTGGGCTGCTGATGGCATTTGGGGAAGAAGGGCTGGGCTGGGACAACATTCCAGACAGGGAAGGGGCCATTTCTCCAGCTCTTATCTGTCTAAAATAGAAAAGCAATGGGTCTGGTCTGCTTTTGGAGACTACTTGGAAAAGCAATGGATCTGCTCTGCTTTTCAGGAGCACATGGCCTCAAAGCATGGCCCTGGAGCACTGGCTCTCCTGCAGGAAACGTGATCCTGTGTTTTCCAAGCCCCTGTGGCACTGTAGCTGTAGAATGAATGATATTGCTTTGGGAAAAAAAAAAATCCAACTTGCTGTGATCATTTTTTTTCTGTACATCCTCTACTGTAGCTTTTGGCAATTGCCTACTTGTTTGAATTATCTCCCAATTAATGAGTTTGCAGGGAACTACCAGCCAATATTTCATTTAACAGCTTCTCCTCTTAGTACTTTTCCAATTTTTTCCTACTCTCCAACAGCTCGTTGTCTCTGTTAGATGTTCAACCTGGTATGTATCGTTTTGGCTTTTATTTAATTGCTTTTGACTTTCAGTTGCCACAGTACCCTTTTTCATGTAGTAACAGGCAGCAAGGATTGCCAGCAAAGCTGTGAATTTTTCAAGGGTTACTGCAATTTTTTTTTCCTGTAAATCTATTCCTTATGATAAAAGGAACAGTATACATCTGTTCTACAATAGAGAACTCATTATCTTTTGGAGCTTCTATTAGCTACAAGCTGTGCAACATATTTTTTTTTAACAAAGGATGGTCATTTGCAAGTGAAGTAGAAGATCTGTTGGATACATTTAGCAAGAGATTTCCTTTGTAATTTCTATGGTTGGAATGCAATGTTAAAAAGTTAGGAAATTAATGAAAAAAAAAACTCACAAAAAAAAATCACAGCTAAAACTTATAAAAGGTCTAAGTTGTCTGCAGTTCACCAGAGGCCATGAAGAAAAAAGGTTAAATGAGGCAGAAATAAAGAAAAGGCTATGCCTGTATAGGGCAACCCCATAACCATAATTGTGTAAATATATGTCTTTTTTCTTACTCTTTTCATTTCTCACTTATAGCTTAAGTGAGGCATTAGGAAAGGAATAAAGTTTTAGCACTATGGTTTTTCAGTAAATTTAATACAGTGGAATGATGTCACCTTCAGTAGTTCTTGAATATCATTAGTAGGTGTCTCCCAGCCTCTGGAGAGGTCTGTTTCAGAGATGCTTTAATTATTCCTAAACTATTCTTAACAGGAATTAGCACATCAAAGCAATGAGAAACCAATGAGAATAAATTCCCTTTGTAAAAGTGCTCAAGTCCATGTATTGAGCCTGTGTGATTATAAAAGGTAGCAATTCTGGAAAAGTGGTGTAAAAAGAGGACATAGAGAAAGTGATGAAATAATTTTTTTTTCCACTCCTAAAAATTCAGTTAAGCGAAATTCCTTCAAAACTCTCAATGTTTTACAGACATGCTGATGGAATGTAGTTTTTCAGAATATGTACACACATACATACATATATACATATTTATATGTATAAATAAAATTCTTATTTAGGAAGGCATACAAGGCAGCCTTAAGTTAGTTTTCTCTGCACATGGTCCTCTTATTTACATTAAAGAGGCAAAATCAATCCCTGCTGCTATTTAGTAGCATCAGCTTTGAATTCCGTTCTTTAACAAGAGCTTTGTCCATAGTGAAAGAGCCTGGAAACGTGACAGTTTGATTTTGAAAATAATTCCAGGATTAACATTTTAAAACCAAGAAATAAGAACATTCAGCTGTAATCAGTCATTTGATAATTCCACTCCATAAAGGAGAGGTGCCAATAATTCCTGTCCTCCAATGCCACAGCTGAAATTCTTGTTAACAGAGGTCTCAAGGCAAAGGAGTTCCAGATCATTGGGCATTTTATGTCACTTTAATGTTTAGGGAGGCAGCTGAGGAAATATATTGGCTTATACTCCTCTTCCAGCATTCATCATAGACAGAATTTATAGGCCAAATGCAGGACCAGGTTTCCTATTTTAATAGATGCCTGCAATGTTATTTCCATGGTATAAAGTATAATTAAATTCAAATACTCTTCCTATTAAACATTTCAACTTTAGTTTGAATCAAGTACAGAGATACATTTGCTGGTTTTCTCTGCCAAGCTGCCTGTCTGCAGAGAAGATTAACAAGGGAGACAGCCTGGGAAGCAGATTCATTCCAGCACTTGTGGATTTTAAGATTAGATTGGCCATTTCTTTTTATGCAAAATGTAAACATATCTGCAATTACCTCTGAGAGAAAGCTAAGTACTTGTAAGTTATGATTGATATGGCAGCTACTGTATAGAGACACACAGCAGTGCTCTTCCTTTTACTCGATATTCAAATTAGTCCGTGGTAACTTTGTCACAAATCAGATTTACCAGCAGGGCTGGCAAAGGACTGCTTTCCTCACTCACACTCTCCTGAAACAAGCCCACAGTCAATAAACCATATTTTGTCCCTCTCCTGAGAAGGAGCACAGGTTTGGTGGCTGCTGTCAGCTCAGCCCTGATTCCCTGCTGGTGACTCTGGGGTGTGTGCCAATGGGACATGGTGGGTTTGGATGTGCCTTTGCTCTTTGGCTCCTCTTTGGGACTGATGGATGAAAAATTACAGCACTATTGACAAAGCAGTGATATCATCGTGCAATGGATGTGCAGGGAGATTTGTCATTATCTGCTCCTAAATTCACTAACTGAAAGTTGAGCAATTTCATCAAAGACAACTCCAAAAGTTCCACATTTTCAGCTGCACTGTCACAGCCCCGTGTCACAAGGCTGGGGAGATGACCCAGCTTCCTCATGGTAAGAGAGAGCAGAACTCATGACAGAACCTGTGACAACACAAAACACAACAAGGACAATTCCTACACTCTCAAGGATAAAAACATAAAACACAATCTATGCTGCTCAGACTGTGTAGTTTTCACCTACAAACTTTTGCTGCCACGGTAATAAATGCTCTGAGAACATTAATCAGAGGATATAATCAGAATTAGACTCTCAAATCCTACAAGCATTGCAAAACCATGTGTAAAATTGCATTTTGAGACTGAAATTTTAACGTCACAGAGAAAAACTCATAGTGAGAGCTCTTCAAGGAGGGAATGTTCCTTGAGTTCCTTTTCAGTCCTTTCCCCATTGTTCAGTAGCATTAAAGACTATCAAGACTTCCTCCAAAATTGGTAGATATGGAAACTTTTAATAAAAAATCTGCATCTTTTAAAGCACCTTGGACCTGGCAGTCTTTCAGTCTGGAGAACCCAGATGAAACATCCTTGTGGAGAACACTTGCATCTTCCCCTCCTGAAAAAGGAAATTCCCTGGCCCAGTGTCACCAGAGGAGTCTGCAGAGACAGAACAGGGCTTTGCTGGGGCAATCTCGTGTCTCCTGTCCACAGGATCAGGTATTTCTTCCATCCTCTATGACTACTCTGGAGGTTTGGAGTTTTTTTGTTTTTCTTTTTTGAAAATTTAATGTCTTTTAATACCTTCTCTATTCCAGTCCTAGACTTTGCCGAATCTGAAGAGCAGCCTTTGCAAAGCAGATTTAAGAGGACATGCAGAGCTGATTAAGTGACAACTGTTAAGTTAGAGAACTTTAAGAATCTCAGTTTGAATTTTATATGAGTGTAAAGGACAGCATTAGCAATATAATTTTTTAAGAAGAAAAAATCCAGGAGTACTGCCAATCTGCCTGCAGATTACCAATTAAAATTTTTTCACTCTGGCAATGATAGTGCAAAGTTATCAAAGAACTTCTGAATTGAAGCTAGATAACCACCAAACCTAAACAAAATGATCTTTATTCTAGGATAGTAGAGCAGCATGCAGCACATGAAAATCCACTCCAATTTACATCTATCTGCTTTCCAATTCCTACTGAATCATCCCCTAACAGCCAGTGTCCAGCAAATCCTTAGTCTGGCTCCTTCTTCAGCCCAATCCCAGCTTTAGATCTTTGCTTATCTCTGTAGAATTATACAAGGCATGTATCTCTCTAGATCTTTGCTTATCTCTTTGGTAGTAGAAAAAATGGAAATTTTTTGTGGAATCATGGACCTACAAATGACACTGGGAGTTCAGCAGCTGTTACACTGCACTGCTTTCAATATTCTGGGTTACACTTCTAGGTGAAAATGGACTCTTTAGAGAGTAGCACATTAAAGGTTATTTGAGCTTTCTTGTTGGAAGAAACAGGGACAGTTAATTTTATAGAACAGTTTGCCTTGTTGTCCACAGAACTCCCAAATAACCAAGTTTACAAGGAGAAGCCTGTTACCCAATATAAATTAATTGTACCATCAACTTGGTTCTTATTGAGTGTTTTTATTATGAGACCACTAAAAGATGGGTTTTATATAAAGATATTGTAGATAAAGACAGCTTGAGCCAGTGCCTGACACGTTTCCCTTCTGCCATTAACTCATCTGTGGTAAATAATACAAGAAAAGATGTGTAAAAAGCAAAACCATGTGCTGAACCAAAAGCAAATAAATAACTTGTGCCACTGGTGTTACTGGGGCAAGAGCTGTAAATGGTAAGCAGTAAACTTAATTAAGGTTTGTCAGTAAAATAAAAGTGGGTTTGTTGGCTTTTTGTTTTTAATTCTACTCTCAGTCCCTGGTTTATTCACTCCACACTCTCCCCCTTCCCATCCCCTGCCCTCTGCAATAAATGAGGTGTTTTCTACAGGACACACCTGCAGCCACCTGAGCAGCAAAGAAATGGAGGGACACACATGGAATGGACACTGCCAGCACTGCCCAGTGAACCCTCACCGTGGCATTTTCTGGCTTTTCTTTCGAGCTGTGATCACAAAAACCATTCAGGGACATTTTGTGAGATTAATTAACAGAAGCCAAAAAACCTGAACAGGCTCTAACCTTTCTAATTTCATGGTGTATAAAACAGAAGTAACACAGACGATTATCTTATAGGGAGAAACTCAAGACCTACAAAAGGTTTAGTAATTCAGAAATATTTATAGAGACTGACACAGCGAATGTTATGTCACTGAGATCAGGAAAAGAGCAGCTTTTCCTGCTCATATGGAAACTGAATCTCTACACTGAGTTATACATTCTGCTTTCCTTCCTGTTTACCATTTCTCTTAATTTTATGTCACCTTCCTTTACCCTACATAACAGGTGGGTATAATGTCAAAAACTGTATAAAAAATAAATGGAGCAAACTTGGCAATTTGTACTGCATTTAACATGTGGGGATATTACATAAAGGTATTTTTATAGAAAAAAAAAACCAAATTCATCTTGACTTTTATCTTTTCACCTCAGAATTGGGTGATTTTTATGGTATAAACATTCATGCTTTTTACCTAGATTTGTGTTTAAATTAAAAGTATATTTGCTAAAAACAAGCAAATTAAAAGCGTACACAAGTGAAGTGAAAAGGAGATCAAGTCAAAACCAAATCTAATCTTCTTAAAGTAAGACTTAGCTTGTTCAGTGGATACAACTACAGAATATTCTTTCACTGGTGAAACTAAAAAGGAGGATTCAAAGCCAAAAGATCAATTATCTTAATGAAATATAAGAATTAAAACAAATATACAGGTGCAAAGAAATTTTCCCTTTTAAATTTAAAAAAATATTTTGTAACTTCACAAAACTGTCATTCACAACAGAATGGAAGATATTTAATTCCCGTTTTTCCCTGTTCTAAGTTAAAAATATCCCTCAAATTTGATAAAAATCGTGCAAAGTTTCAGGGTGCCAAAACTGCATATTTGAGATCCTGGCTGTTGTGCACGCAGGTCATGACTGAGCAAAGCTTCCAATACAAGTAAATAAATGAGCAAACCGAACATGGATCAAGAGCAAATAGAGGGAATTTGAACTTTGAATTCCTGTTCCTTCATTCCACTTGTCTGCAGCCCAACATTACAAGAATTAGGTATCCATGATTCAGTAGGACATGATTTAAAAGTCTGTGTAACCAACCAAATGTTTACCCTTCCTAAACAAATATATGCCAGACATCAAACCAAATTCATGGCAAACATTGATTTGGCTTTAGAAGTTGCCTTTAAGCTGATGACATCATTGAAGGACACCCAGCTATCCTGGGTGACATTCATTTGTGGGGAGAGCATTCCACAGCCCCCACTCACTGGGAGCTCCCTGGGGAGGATCTCTGTCCCTCTGGAGCCACCGAGTTCCTCCCACCCACTCTAGAGGGGAGCAGAGCCCCGAGCTGGGACCCACATCTGTGCCTCACATCAACCCCCTGCAGCTCTGCCTGCTTACTGCCTCGGGAAGGTGGCTGCAGACGTTTGTTTATGCTTAACCCAGCATCCACCACATTTTACATTCTTGCCGCCTTCTTTCTTTCTTTCTTTTCTTTCTTTCTTTCTTTCTTTCTTTCTTCCTTCCTTCCTTCCTTCCTTCCTCCCTTCCTCCCTTCCTCCCTTCCTCCCTTCCTTCCTTATTTTTTTTTTGGATATTCATTATACTTGGAAATTGGTCACTGATCTTTAAACATTTTTTGGGCTGAACTTTAGTCTTGAGTTTGCTGGCAAAGCTCCCAGTGTATTCCCCAGAAGCTGTATTTCAAATGGGAGTGAACAATATTTTTAAAGAATAAAATCACCCCCAAACTTCTCTAAGCAGACTTTATATCTCAATATTGCCTCTATTATAATGATAATGTGTGCCAATATGACCATTTGGGTTTCTAGGGCCATTTTAAAAAACATTAGTAACTCATTAAATATCACACTTAAAGTATTACATCTTCCTCCAGTAATTAGATGGAACTCTTAATTCCCTGTATATTTTTACAAAATTCCACATGCTCTATTACAATAAATGTGATAAAGATAACACTGGGTTCAATGTTATTCAGCATTTAAAAATTAATTTACATAATGTAAATATTAATGTAGCCTTGAGCACTGTGAGACTGAGGAATTCTGAACACTGTGCATTTCATTACCTTTAATATTGCAGGGAGTTACTTCCTGCAGGACACTTGGGAGATCCTTGGAGGGGCTCACATTGTGTATTAAAGAACCAAAATATAACAAGAACTTCTTAAAACTAAGGACATTCTTCTAGAACTACCTAAGAATCTCTTAATGGTCCCTTTCCTATAGATTTTTATTTTCATTGCTAAAGGATTCAGGTCTTCTCTTCATTGGAGCTCTCCCAAATGTGTTTTGGTTTATAAATCCCAAGGGTTTATGATTCTCTTCGCAGGGTAACATGATTTTATCTTTCTTTTCTCCTCTGTGCTGAGCATTGCTTTCCACACACCAGTAAGAAAGGTAATAATATATACTCTACACACAAATCTACACACATACATACATCATCTGCATACAAAGGAGTCAATATTTTCTCACTAACAAATATACTCCAACCTCTAGTGAGGTCAGATTGCTCTCTCTGCTTTCTATCTAAGTTTTTTCATCTACAAGAGGTAATTTTCATATTTTTAATCACTTTAAAACTTGACACGAATAACACAGAGTTATTTGTCTGACTCTGAAAGGAACCTTCAGAACAGGGAATACAAGCCATTTTACTTGGCTAAAATAAACATTAAATCTCAACCACATGATGGAAATTTATGAATTAGGATGTGAATATACATCTACACACTCCAGGTACATGATGAGCACATCCAAACATCATCATTCACCTTTTCAAGCCAATAGAAAATATGTCCATAGAAACTTGCATTTGCCAACTGTGGCAGCCATTCCCAACCATGAAAGAAAAAAAAAAGTGGCAAACAAGGATTTATGTGCTTGACAATTAACTTGAAAAGTCAAAATTAGGAGTAACAACTGCTGCATCTTGTGTCAGTGTTCTCCAAAACTAGTCTGAAAAATTCAAATGATTTGTTTAAAACTAAATATATGAAGATATAAGTGCTCCACAAACTTAAGGAAAAATTAGGAACCAGTACCTCAGAGCAGCTTTCATGGGACCCATCCCCAACAGTGATTTGCAACAAAAGACACTGAATATGTATTTACATGAGCAGAAATGTATTTCAAAAAGTGCCATCTACCAACACATAGAAATATACATTTCTTGGCAGCTTATGGGCAATAAAGTTCTTACTGTGTCACAGATGCAAGGTCACAACTCACATCAAAGCTGAGACTATCAAAGCCACTTCAGATACCCAAGATGTTCGCCTGAAAATACTTCTTACACATTTAAAGAAAAAAAAAAATCCCCAAATCAGTACCCTTTAAGAAATAAATTAAACAAAAATAAAGTTACAAAACGTATCTTCTGGAGTTTGCAATTTAACACATGAGAAAACACACAGCATATGTGATGCAGAAGAGGTCAACAGTGCTGTAAGGCAAAATTATTTCAATTCCTGCCTTACCCATGCTAAGCTTGTGCCCTTGCAGCTCTGAAGCACTCTGAGACTTTTCCTCAACACGAGCCATGACAGAAGCAGGGCAGGGTCAGAGAGGTGAGGAAACATTCTGCTCTGGAATCCCAGATTTGCTACAACCACAGGGAAAGAAAGGATTCTGCACAGAGATCAGAGAGAAGCCACGGGACAAAGCGTGGGTGGAATGGGACAAACACAGTGACCACCAACTTCTCATGGCCAGCAGCCCCTGCAAACATCTGTGTTTGTCTCTCCACACCTCTGGTGACTGGTCAGCATGCTGGAGTGTAGATTTTTTTTAGTTTTTTGCTTTTTATTGCCCCTGGAAAAATAACACATTTTTTCCCAGTCTATTTTCAGTGGGAAAAAAAAATTTGCAGTTGCAATTTTTGACCAGGACTTTCATTTCTTGAAAGTATCTTCCCATTTGCACTACAAAGCAAAGATGAAAGGTGTTAATTTTTTTAGCTACTGGATAAAAGCAAATGCTGCATAATGGTGGAAGCTGTACCAAGGCTGCAGGAGATTTGTAAATATATCTATGGATGAAACCTAAATGGATCCACTGAGTAAATCCTGCCACTTGCAGGAAGACATTTAGAAATAAACTGGCTGGTTCTGGTTTTCTCAGAAATTTGACTTAAATTAGAATTTTGGGAGTGAGGAACCAAGCACCATTCTCAGTTGGTACATTCCCCTCAGCTTCCAGTTGTCCTGGGCCTGGATCATAAAGAATGAAAGACAAAAGCTGGCAATTCATTTGCAAACCTTTAAAACAAAAGTGAGGAGAAAGGAGGATTCCCCACCCCAAAAATCTTTGTGTCCCTTCTCTGCATGCACTGACAGGAATGAGGAGACAGCCCCAGCTGCAGACTGACACATCCCACCAGGAAAACTGTCAAGGACATCTCATGGCAACCACCACAGCCACATCTGCTGCCAAGACTCTGTGAAGCAGCCACATCTCACAGTCTCTTCATCTCTGAAGTCCCCTCAGCCTGGGAAAACGTGTGCTTTAGTGCAGGCTTGAGACAACAGAATAAACTGAACAAGCATCTGTGAGAAAAACTACAAAAAGTTTCACTGGAGCACAAGTCCTCAGTGCTTAGCATCAGGCCATTAAAATTCTTGGCAGCAGCTCTCAGTCCGGGCTTGCCAATGGCCCACTTTTCATGCAGCCTATTTTTGTTTAGGAAAAAACCTTCAGAACATCCTGAATATTAAACCTTTCTTCAAGCTGTAATGATCGGGGAGATTAGCTCTGATCAGCAGTTTTAGGCCATATGTAAATTCTGTGTCCCTAGGCAGAGTAGCAAACCATGAAATACCCTTCTTTTCTCCCTTTGGCTGCCAGGAATAAGGAGGCTGCTCCACAGATCCTCATTAGTATTGGTCCATACCACCTATTTAGCATTCAACAGGTTGTAATTCCTGGCCCTAAGAGGGACTAGCCTGCAGCTAAGGTATACCAGATTGGCAAGAGAAAATCCGCAATAACAAAGAAACCTTTACTTCTTTCAGTTTCTCTTAATTAACACTTTATTTTAATGTTTTCACTCCTTTGGCTGCTGCAGCCCAAGCAAATTTAGAAGCATTCAAGCAGCATCACCACTACCCATCCTCACAGCTTATGAAAAGGATAAAATCCATAAGCTAAGGAAGATTTTTTTCCTCTACTCCAGCACAGTGTTTAAGCCCCTCAGGGCACACCAAAGAACTAGAAGCATGTACCAGCACTGAGTAAATATCACAACACTTTTTATGGAACAATATATTTAATATAGAGCTGTGGTGGGCATGAACAAACTCCCTGCTACAGCCTGGGCAGGAGAGCATCTCTCCCTGGGTGAGGTCTGAGAAAACAATCTCTGCCTTTATCAGGAAATTTGATTTTGTTTCATTTAGGAGAGAGACATCTCCATTCAGCAGCAAAACACTCTGAACAAAGGTTCTTTGAGAAATGGTTTCCAAATTGTGGTGCCTGGCAGGAGGTGGCACAATCAGCAGCTGGGGATGTGTCTGTGCTGGGGCTGCTCCGAGCCCTGCATGGGCTCCTCTGCTCACTCTGCTTTGAAGAGAATGTTAATAAAGCTGTAACTGCTGCTTTAATCTATAAAGTGATCCAGGAAAACATTCAGAATTTTGATGTCCTTCCCCTACGCTTTCCTGCTGGAGTAGCTACTCATAAAGGAACTGACAGACAAACTGTAATCTGCAAAGCAGGAAGAGGGCAAAAACAGAAGGCTTGCCTGCCTGCTTGCTTCCACAAAGACTCTTCAGCTTGAAGAAAAAAAAAATTAAAAAAAGAGAAAAGAAAAATGAGTTAAAACTTTATTCAATACCAATGAAGCCTGAAGCTGATAATTTTAGCTTTCCGGGATACAGCTGTAGCAATGAGAAAATAAGAGCCCAAAGGATGGATAAACTATATTATCTTAACTAGCAAAGGCAAGCCTTCAAAAATGAAATTGGAAAAGAAAAGCTATACTATTAACTTCTTTTTTCCCTGGCTAAGAAAATACGATCAAATTTTCAATTCTTTAGTTCTCTCCTAGTAAGCCTGCAGCACACAACAAGCCTGCTGAAAGTGTAACCTCCCCAAATGGAACTGCCAAATAAGCAAGATTACAACAAGCCCAAGAGGCACGTCTATCTTTTGGTCTTATAATTATTTTGAGTACTGTAGGTTTTTTTATAACAGAAGCTATGATAGAGTTCAGCTTAAAATCAAGAAGGCAAAACTGTTTAAATTAAAAAAACCAAGAAGTTTGCAAAACAATGCTCGCAAGTGTGTCCAAACAATAATGTCTGCAATTTCATGATCCATTGCCCTGTCTGTTAAAACATGCTGATGTTTTTCCTCTGCTTCTGTTTTCCAGGGCCCTTCTCTGCCACAGCTGGGAACCCAGCTCCTATGACAAATTTTGGCCAATCAGGTTTGGGGGCCACTCATCCCATCTGCACAAAATGTTGACATAACAAGATCAGTACTGCCCATGGTACATTGATTACATTTATTGCTAACTTTGCTTGCTAAACTTGCATCTGTTTTGATAACCTTGTACAGCAGCGATGGCAGGCAGTGCAAAATCCATTTGCTCACAGCCACGCCAGAGACATTTCAGTATTTCAAGTCCTTCCATTAAGAGAATTATATTATTTTACTGTTTTTTCTATTTTTTCTGTTTGAATGAATATTCATTCAGTGTCTGGTCACTATTCACCAGAAATTCTCCAAGTGGTTTTAGGGTATGAGCTTTCTCTCCAACACAATTTATCTGAGTAATCCTTCAACTTGTTCATATTTTTGCAGAATTTGTCAGACCAAAACTTTAAACCACTTTTACTTACCTGCTGCTGGCACTGGAATTTCTGTTTCTCAGTGGAATGCAGATCCCAGATCCCAAGCACCCTGAGACCATTTTTCTACCTTAAGACAATGTACTGCTGTCTGTTAGTAGAAGAACCCAAAGCAAGTTCAATTGAAAAACATCAGCAGGGTGCTCACTCCTTTTACATCCATCCTCATAAAAAGGAGGGATAGGGATTTTTATAGGGCAGCTATGACTGGACAGGGTCATAATTTTAAACTGAAGAAGGGCAGGGTTGGATGGGATATTGGGCTGGAAGTGTTCCCTGTGAGGATGCTGAGGCTCTGGCACAGGTGCCCAGAGAAGCTGTGGCTGCCTCTGGATCCCTGGAATGTCCAAGGCCAGGCTGGACAGGGCTTGGAGCAGCCTGGGACAATGGAAGGTGTCCATGGCAGGGCTGGGATGAGATGGAATGAGCTTTAAGGTCCCTTCAACCCAACCCTTTCCATGATTCTGTGATTCCAGAGCTCACTCAGCCCCAGCCCAAACCTGCAAAGGTTAAAATTCTCTGACTGGCACTCACACAGCCTGTGGGAGGAAGAACCTATTCTTGCATACAGGAGGAAACTCTATAGTGTTTAATGGTTTGATTTGCTATTATGTGCTACTGCATAAGTTTTATTTTAATATCATGCAACTGCTGTGATTGCATTTTTATAATTGGTGCTCTGCCCCAGAGGAGAACTTTTTGAAGAGTAAAAAATGCTACCTAGGTGCTGACTCAGAGAATCTATAGAGTGCTTTGGGTAGCAGTACTTAAGCATGAAGATTTCCAGCAAAGGTGCTGCAGGTGCTGAAGAATTCAAACTGCCAGATCAATGGCGTTAATTAATGGTTCATGCAACAAAATACAAAAGAAAATTAAGGCAGTGAATTAAAACCTGAAAGCAAAGTCCCATACAGAGTCGAGCTGAGATGCTGACAACCCCCTGAAATTTTGTATATTCTAAGAAATCCAGGCCTACATTATGGCCACGTTCTGAATCAAAGAGCTGGTGATGGAGCAGGGATGGTTTTTGCTGTGCTAAACAGGGATGGTTGCCAACTTCATCTCCAAAACTCAGATTTGTAGTACATGGGCTTTTAGCAATAGTGAGCCTGTAGGAATTTCACTGACATTCCCACTGATTTCACAATATGCCAATCCCAGCTGACACAAGTTGTCGTTTAAGAGCAAAGCACAAAGAGATCTTTCATGGACACTCTCTTTAACTTCAGTGTTTCAGATGCCTTCCAAACTTCTCAGCTACACCACAGGAGCACAGGGTTGATGGCAAGAAATGACAGATAAAAAACTTTTAAATAACAGCTCTTTAAAAATTTAAAACTCCTTTAAGGAAAGATACTGTATTTATAGCCTCTAATGGTAAAAGAGAATGACTGTTCAAGAGAATCCTTTTTAATCAAACATCATGAAATTCAGATTGTAAAAACATACTGAGACTGGCAATATTTTCAAAGCCCAAGGGTTGTCACTATAGATGAGAGGCTTCTGCTCAGAGTAACAAATAACACATCTTCATTTGGGAGAAGTAAGAAGGGTTTGATGAAATGAATGTGCAGAGTTGGGGGGGTTGGGTTGCTTTTTTTTTTTTTAACTTTGGTTTTGGGGTTTTTTTGCCCCCATCCAATTGGGGAATTACATCTTTCTTACCTCCCTCTGTGAGATCAACTAAATTCTGCCCTTTTAGAGCCTAAAGCAGCGAGGCCAAGAAACACAGTTTCCATGTGTGCTTAATAAAATTACACCCTCGAGTAGACTGGAAAAAAACTCATAATATATTAATTGAATGAGTAATCATATGACCCCATGGACAAGACCTGCAGTGTATTGCAAATTATTTCATTAATTATAGTAGCTTTGTCTTGAGGTGTGCTTCTCAGTTTCAAAACCCTGTTAAAAATAAATTTCCCTGCCAAGTTTCCTGACAATGCTTTTGATGATTAAAATGAAATTACATTAAAAATAGACTGTGCTCTTTACCTTTGTGATGGAAATAATATTTTGTTTTTCTCTCAGAGATTCCATGGAGGAAACTGAGACATTTTCATCCAGTAATGTACATCCCCTTTCTTGGAGGTGTTATATGTGCTGCCACAATATTTGCATGACAAATATTGCTCTTTTATACACAATCACTTTTTAAAATAATATTCCTGTCTCTTAAAACAATTATTAAATACTTCTAGTACTCTTAAAATCATGTTTTACCCACACTAATTTTAGAATAGAACATTCTGTATAAGCATGCTGTTAAAACACAAATTTGAATCTGGAACAAAGCTGTCCAAGAAAACATCCACTATTGTCACCAACATAATTCTTAGCACATAGTAATTTCCATTTTCAAACTACAAGTGCTTTTTAAGCATAATAAATAAGGATTGAGGAAAAATCAGTTAAAATTATTTATCCAAGTTATTTTCTCCTTTTACTTTGGAATCAAATTTTTTTTGCCTTCAGAACTTTGACTTGTACAATTGAAACATGGAACTGAAGTTATGTATTTTCCAGCAAAAGAATATTCAATATATTTTACTGCTCTGTCCTTAAATCATAGCAATGACAAGCTACATTTGTGTTCCCAAAAATCACTGTCTTGAATACGTATCTGTTAATATTTCCTTCAAACTGCATTTAAAAGCCATTTCTGGTGGAGTTTCCAACATGTACCAGCAGAAGATGGATTGAAAGCAAGAGCTGTGAGATCTCACCTTCAACCTGTCTATCACATTGCCTAAGTGTGAGTCTAGCTCAGCACCAGCTGACAGCACCTTTCCCCCTTTCCCTCCACGAGAAAGCCAATAATAAACTTTTCAACGTTTCCAGAAAGTTCTTCAGGTATAAATGTGTCATTTTATAAAAGCTTCTCCTGCCTACTTTCGAGCATGTGCTCACCAGGAGGGCTTGATTTCTAAAAATAAATGTAATTTCCTACCTATTTTTGGTGGACAGCCATGGAAAACTGCTATAGAGAAATAATGCAACTGTGTGTGGAGATGAATAGTGGTGTGCAAAGGTGACATTTTCTGTATTCAGCAGATGTGATCTGAATGAAGAAGTCAAAGAGTGCCTTTTTCTAGTTGTGCTCAGTATCTGAAAGCCAAGTGAACTATTTTGAATATTTCTATAAAATACCACAAACTTCTCCTACTGCAAAAATAGATTACTGTGGGAAATTACTGTGGGATCATTCTCACTAAGGTTTCCTTTCCTATTGCAATTGCTTTCACTCTTCCAAGGGTAGTGTGCAACTCTTCTTTGACTTCATGGGATTACAGACTGCAATTTAAACCCCAAGCACTAGATTTAAAGGTGGGGAAAGGAGAAGAACTGTGAGGGCATGAAATAAAGGGAGAAATGAGAAAAGAAAAAAAAAAGAAAAATATGAACTTACAGTTTAAAAATAACATTTTTTTCTCCTTTTGGTTTTGTTTTTTGTTTGTTTGTTTGTTTTATTAAAGGCACTATCTATCTGATAATACCTTTCAATAAAATTGGAAAATTAATGAGGTTAAGCTGCAAGGGAATAAATAATCCTGCCATTGTGCAGTGGTGAGTTTTCCATTCAGCTGTGTATCCCTTCCACAATAGAATGAGGATGGATCTGTATATTGGCAATGCACACCGAGGCAAATCCTGCCTGCACTGACAATTTATTGGCTTTTTTGCTTTGGCACTTGGAGCAGTGGCCACAGGGCTGTCACCACCCCTGGTGACACCACCCTGGGATTTATGCCCCACTCAGTGTGAGGATGAGGAGGGTGGGATGGGGCTTCAGCTGCAGCATCCCTGCCACCAGCCTCAAACCACAGCATCAATTGATGGCACATGATTGCAGCTTCTGGGCATTTATCACCCTTTTCATGCACTTCTAAAGGAGCTGGATGAAATATGGTGGTGTGGATGCTGCCAGGCCCTTGACTCCTGTGGAGCCTGCACAGAGGGGATGGCAAGGCAGTATCACCAAGGGTGATTTAGAAGTATATAAACACAAACTGAGGGTTTATACCACTAATAAAGCCTGCCCAGAGGGCTGCAGCACGCTCCCTCCCTGCAGCCTGCCACACAGCCATGGGTTTTTTCAGAAAATGCTCTCCTGGGTCTGCAGGATCTTTCAATTTATTGATTACATGGATGAGTTTATCTCATGTGTCCAAAGTGCTTGGAGCTTTAAAGCTCATTGCTCTCTCTTCTGAGAGAACAGAAGGAGATGCACAAAGCAGGTACAAAAGCCCAGGTGCAAAAGCCACTGGTAAGTAAATTAGTGCATAAATTTCCTTTTGCAAACAATTACATCCCGAATTGCACAAATTCATTTGAGCCCTTGTGTTCCAGTACCCAGCAAGGACTCCAGCATTTTTTAAAAAATTCATTTGTTCTTTAATTAAGAAACATACTCATTTTTATTTCATGAACCTGAGCTATGAACAAAAGGAGCCAAAACTCCAACCTGCTCTGTGCAGGGAAGTGTGAGCACTTCACTACATGAATTGTCCAAGGCATAGACACCAAAATGCTTTTACAGCCTTTAACTTCAGGCATTAATGCTTATCTAGCCATAAGGCTGATTTTTGGAATATTTTGTGTGTAACTATGGAAAAGCAGAAGAAAGCCCATTTTATCAGGAGGGGCAGTGAGCACACAAGTCCCTTGTGCAGAAAGGCAAAGGGAATTTTCTGTTGGGACTGAGGAAGGTACCTCATTTCCAGTCCTCCCAAGCAGGCCAGTAACTCTACCTGTGCACCTAAGCTGGGCTGGAGCCTTTCCTGGGTTTAACCTCTTTCTGCTGGAAATCAGGACTAATTGAACCCCAGAGTGGAAGCTCCATCACAGACACAGGCTGAGTGAACTGCTAATTGCTACACATGAGATTATTTTAATTTCCTCCAAATGCACTGGTTTAACCACACTTGCATACCTGGGAACCTATTAATTACTTGGTAGTGCTTTAATGGGTTATTCCTCTGAATTTCCATCAGGCAGATTACAGTGGATGTACAGCTTTGTCTGCCATAATACAACAAATTATTAGTAAATACATATCTTTCCATCATGTACATACAGAGTAACTAAAATATACCAGAATCCCTAATAAAAGATCAGATATTTGTGTCTATATATGCTCATCTCTCTGCAATATATGCACATCATACATATTAAAATATATCTATATCTATACATACACACAATAACCATATTCATACACAGCTGTATTTTATTCCACACAGATCTGTGAAAAATTTCCTACTGGGATATACAAAGCAGCTGTGCATAATTATCCTGGCTGCTGCTTGACTTCTGCTTGGAAGTTTAAATATTGACATTACAGATGTTTCTACCTAGTTCACATCCGTTACATTTCCAGGCCAGATTACAAAGGATTTTGAGGCAGCCAGTGGAGTTTTGCTGAAATGCAGATGATTAATCCCAAGAAAGGATGGCTGAAGGTTTGCCATCAGCAAGTTTTCAAGTTTGCCCAGAAATGAACACATCTAGAAGAAAAGGAACTTAGAAACTGCTCTGCTGAGTTATACCCAAAGCTGAGCATTCCATCTCCTGAAGGAAGGACTGGGAAAAAGCTGTGGAACAGGCAGGTTTTAACAAATAAAGAAGTTTTGTGTATTCTTTAGCTTCCCTTGACTCAGAGGCTTCCTCATCCACAGTTTCATTCCAATTTATTATTTCGTTTTCCACAAGAGCTCATAGCAGTAAGTTTCATAATTAAATATGTAACATTTGACATTTCAAATCTCCTCTAAGTATTGCTATGAGTGGCAATGCTATGAATCAAAAACCTTCAGGTTCAAACATTTAATTTTGAGAGAGTTTTGAGGTGACTTTTCTGAGATATTTCTGCTTTGCAGGTCAGATCTATAGATACTTCTAAGTTTATACTGCAAAAAACCCAGCTCAATAAAATATCAACAAATAAACATTTATGCACAACATTTTAACTTCTATGACAAAAAGACTCAAGTGTCACCCTAACCCTGGTGCAAGCAGAATCAGAAGACTGGAAAACTCCAGATTCTACTTTTAACTAAATAAAAATATATTATGTCCTTTACTATCCTTTTCTAATGGCTCTTTGTGACTTTTTTTAAAAAAATTAATCTTTCAGTAAAAAGACAACTTATAAACACACCCTCTGATTTCCCTCTGGGATTTATAGGTCAAAAGAAGACAACTTTGAGACTTCACCAAATTCAATGCAATTTGATTCATTTTACAGTTTGGCAACCTTCTTATGCCACAGGCCAGCAAGGATTGCAAGGTACAAATAAAGAGAGTCTGGAAAACAGTACCAGAATATTTGAAATGTATCAAAGCTTGCAGCAGGTGTGTATTAAAGTTGATGCCAAATTTCTTTTTGCCACTTTGCTAGGCCAGCCAGCCTTTTGTTTCCCTTTCATGGACTCTTTTGAGTCCATCTGTCATATACAATCCCATTTCTATTAATTTATGTATTAAACTTATTGTTAGGTTAAGTATAAAAATAAACCAAACCAACAAACCAACCATCCTGGCAGGTTGTTCTAAATAAAAAGGCACCATTTCAGCACCAGTTTTCATTTACCTGAACCACTGCACTATTTTCCAGTGCAGAGCTACCAGTGATACTCAGCCCCTTCCTCATGTTTTATCCATCTCTACAAATTACTATTTTATGATACTGCAGAACCCTGTAGGCTATTCTTCTTAATTCCTTCTGTTTCCTCTCTAAATGTCTCCAAGTGTCCCTTTATTTCCAGCAATTATTTATAGACATCTGTCAGTCCAGGCTCCTTGGCTGGAATGCAATGGATCCAGGCTATTGTTTACCACAGAAAACAAGTTACTTTCTCTAAATGCAATTCTCAAGCAATTTTGCTAAACCACTGCAGTTAAGATTTAACCCCACTGGGTTTGCAGCATATTGTTGTAAGTCACATGTCAAATGTGTTTAAAATAATTTCTGTTAAGTGCCTCCAGCAAGAGAAATGAGGTGGCTGCCAAGTTCATTTGACCCTCCTGCACTTTCCAACCTCTAAAAGTGAGATATCCAAATGTTCCTGCCTGCCTGTGGAATCCATGGGATTGGAATCACCCTCATCAACCCTTGAGCTGGCAGCTGGAAAAATCAGAGACCTACAGGAAATAAACTGGGTCATAACTCAGAAAACAAAAACATGAGAAATCAGCAGTACAGTGAACACAAAACCCATTACAGTCAGTCCAAAAATTGCCATCAGTGTCACTGAATCAGGCTCAGCCATTATTTTCCTGGTACATATATGCTGACTGCAACCTCCCACAGAAATGGGAGCTGGTATAAATAAAAAAAAAACAACAAATCAAACTGGTTCTTCTGTCTTCAAACAGTTTCTACTGGTTTTCTAATTTATTTATTTATGATAAATAGCCTCCAAGCTTGCAGTTCCTCCAGGAAAAGACCTAATAGACATCTCAGCACATCTGTGGTCACTTTAAGCACACATTTGAGTGTACTTCGTTAGGATTTGACTCTGGGCTATTTTCAGAACCACGACAATTTTCTCTGAAAAGAGGTAATTTACTGTAACTAACTATATTATTAAATTTCCGTAGGAATGATATATCAAGAAATAAATCTGTAGCAGTATCACCTAGCAGTCACATATTTTTAGCATTAATTATAAGATCTGGCAAGCCCTAGCTTGAAATTCAGACGAATACTCATTGTAATGCAGTTTATATTCTCAGTAATTATAGGCAGGTATTTGCCTCTCCAGAAATGTGATGGCACATAAATTGTAGGTGTCCAAATAACCAGTGGTGTTTACTGTGTTTAAAAATCACACACACAAAAATGTGAATGGCCTTAGTGACATAAAAAAAGCTATTTAAACACCATCCAAACCATTCTCACTGGGACTATGCTCAAAAGGCTCTTTAATTATTCATACACAGATTAAATGAATACAAAAATCACACACTTGTTTCCATGTTTTCTTCAGTTTTGGTGGATTTATATCTATCTCAAATAGAAGAGAAAAGAAGATTTTTTAAAGGTGTTTGGCACAACTTTTCACTGTAGTTTCTGTGTTTTTCCCTAATTAGGGAATTAACTTTCAAATCATTAACTAAAAGAAGTTACTTTGTAAAACAATAAAAAGTTGGAAAATATGTCTTACAGCAACACTGGGGAAGTCTAATATGAATATTCACTTGATTTTAAGAATCAAGGTTTAGATATTTATGTTTTTGATGCTCTCTCCAAGACTTATTTATCAATAATTCTCTGATATTCCTGATGAATAGGCAACACCTAAGTTCTACTGTAGAGTCAATAAATGAGTGGAAAGTCTCTAGAGAATTCCATTGGTTTTGTGACTGATAAAAGTGTGGCCTAACAGGAAAACACACAGAAACCCTGCAATGGATAATTTAAAGATAATAATATTATCTGAATGGTTTAAAAAGGCCCCAAACCCTTTAGATGAGTTTCACACTGTATTTCCATCTTTTTCTACATAATTGTGCATCACTCATGGAGTTATTGGTATCCATGGACATTTACATTTTGGTCCGGGGAACATCAAGGCAAATCCAAGATACCCACTTGAGCACTTTTATTTTTGGCAGAATTTCAGTGAGTGGGTTTGATTCAGAGCTTGAACGAAGCTGCAGGTGGCTGTGATAAGAAATAAGGATATACATCCAATGCAAAGCCTTCCTTTTGCAGCTTCAAAAATGAAATACAGCACAACTGCAATCCAAAGGGAAGGACTCAGGAATCTCACATGCAAGCACATCAGGATTTCTACCCAGCTCTGCAGTGGTGTACCCTTTGATTTGGAACAGCACAGCAGCTGGGGGGTCCTTTCCAGCTCGGAATATTCTCTGATATTCTGTGATAAAATAGCAGAGCCTGATGAATAATTTGAAGATCTGCACCACAAGTTGTGAAGAACTATGGAAAACAGATGTAAACACCAGGAAACCTTGGCTGAGTGGGTGCCATCTGCATAGAGAGCTGTGACTGATTCCAGCCAACCCTGACTCCACAGCTCCTACTGTGCACAAAATAATTTTGCAAGCATTGGTGCTCTTGACACCAGGCAAATGAGGTTATGAAGTTTAATGTGATGAATACCTGGAGGGAAGAGAGGGAGGGTAAGGAAAGGAAAGTTGAGAAAAATTATTCAAACTTTGGCCAATGGGAAAGACAATCAAAATGCTAAATGATACCTGAGTCAATACAAAGCAGCAGTAGGAGAAAATGGATGAAACTATTACAGAAGAATTCACTGGAAGTTGGGGTGAGAAACATCTCTACTGAATCAGAAGTGTAAACTTCAATATAAGGAGTAGGAAAAGAAGGAAAAGCAAGGAGAATTTATGGATAATAAAAATAGAGAATTGCCAGTTTAAAAATGTACTAGAGACCTACAACAGAAAAGAGTGCTCCACTGGCAGCCATACTCTCAAATATGAAACATTTCTTGTTTGGCTGAAAAGATCATCAATATCTTCATTACATGCTTGTCACAAGTGAGGTAAATAAACATTTACCTCAAAATTTTAATGTGTTGAAGGAGAAGCTTGTAATGCATTTCATACCCACAGGTGTTTAGATATGAAGAACTCTATCTGAAAATGCAAAATTCACCAGAAAGCTAACATAATATAAGGGAAGAGTTTAACTTGGATAGTTGTACCTACATTAAAACTTGGAACAATATCTCACCCTTGTAGAATTTCCTCACCAGACAAAATCAACAGGAAATTTAATCAGAACATTTTCCTTACTAACTTTGATTATCAATGTGTTTTTGTTTTGTTGCAACTGTTGTATCTGCATTTAAAACATCTGTTTATCAGCATTGTTCAGTATTTCAATCTGCCCTACAACATTAGTTTATTCATAATGTGCTTTCCATTTATTTGTGTTATTTGCTAGACTCATGCTACATAAACAAATAAAAAGAACCCTTCCAGTAACTAAACTTACAGGAAAAATTGTGAAATTCCTACTCTGCACAGAAATTGCTCATGGTATTTGGTTTGAATCTCAATCATATCCTAGGGGTTGTCTTCATTGATTCCAGAGATGAATAAAAAACATGAACCTAAATCAAAGCTCCTATTTCCACCTAATTTATGGATTTTCATCCTTTTCCTTCTTTATTTTTACTGCAGAGACTTGTTTCCCAAAAACCATTACCTGCTGTCCTGAGGTTGTGCTGCTCCCACTCCTTATTGCGGAGGGAGAATCCAGCGAGCCACAAAACCAGCACGAAAACTTGTTCAAAGTGACAATAGTGCCCTGATCAAAAAAGAATTTATTCAGGCCCAGTTTACTGAGCTGGGAGCAGCAGGGACTCACCTGTGGCAGACCCCTCCATGACATGCCCCACGTAGGGACCCTCTTTGAACATGGGCCTGTTGTCGTTCTGGTCGATGACCAAGATGTCCAGGCGGACTGGGCCATCGATGGTTTTGCCATTCATATCCACCACCTCAACTTCCAGCTGTGGGAACAGAAAAAGGAACAGAGCCATGAGTTCACTGTCACAGTGAGGAGAGAGGGGGGAAAAAAAGGAGTTCTGATGAGTGTTGGTGCAGCCACACCCTGCCAAAGACACCACTTGCAGCCCATTCTTTTGGACCAGGCTCAGAGCAGGTTTCTCCTCTAAGCAAGAGACAGATGTACATTCAAATTGAGATATCACCTGGCAGCTTGAAAATGCCATATTGCCCAAAGAATTAATAAGCTAGAGCTTAAAAAAGCCCAAAAAACAAGTCCACTTACAAATTTGATCCTGATCATGTGAAGATTTGATTAGAATTTATTTCTTTACTTTTATCAAGCACACCTCCAGTGGACATGTATAGAATTATCATGGTAGAATTGACATTAATGCTCACTCAAAAGCCTTTTTAAAAACAAACAAACAAAAAAAAAACCCAGGAAAAACAAAAAAGAAGCAGGAATGCTGCAGACATTTAGACATNTGCAGACATTTAGACATTTTCTCAATGATGATGGCATGAAGTGTTTGTTAGGGCTTTTCAGAGTTCTCTGGGTTTCCTAATCAGGTATGGAAGAATGAAAGAACATCTGCAGTCTCAATCAAGTGGGTATATTCACAAGCTGAAGATCTGTTTGGACTTTCTTTACTTCCAAAAACCAGAGAGAAAGATCCTATTGTATATCTCAACGCTCCAAACCATGTGCACTGCAAAGTTCCAGTGAGTCACCAGGGCAAACCACACCAAAACTTCTTAAACATCAGAAAAATCAATTTAAATTGCAACTGTGTGCTATACCTGCAGTTCTCTCCCCTCACAAGAAATAAATAAAATACAGCAATAAACAGGTCTGAGACATCACTATCATTCTCACCTGCCCTTCCCATCCCCA